>MCJB01022008.1:41441-69347 GCA_002018475.1 Nicotiana obtusifolia | reverse complement strand
AAAAGTATCCTTCTGTCAAGCTAAACCACGAAAATAAGGGGAACCTGTAAATTTTCAGAGATTGTGAAGTACCTATACATATGGACCTCTATACAACAAAAAGATAAGTATCAGGTTGGATAAATTTTTGAGTTCTTAAGGAGCTATAGGTTTTCAATGTCAAACAGAATCGGTCATTGTCTAATGCTGCTGTATAGAACAGTGATCCCAACACCTTTGCTGCTGATAGTTCTGTCGCTGAGACAAGGATGTTGTTTGGAGCAAAAATTATAGCAGCACATATACAAAAACATTTCCTGCCAGTTTATGTGGGGTGGGGGGCAAGGGAGTGTAAGTTTCTAGAGAGAAACAGAGAGAACTCCATGCAGTAAGGGCAGGCAGTTGTTTGCTGAAAAACGATGCTCACTTACAGCACTGGTAGACCATTGCAGTGTGGAGGAAGCAACACCTTTAATAAACATGGAATTCCTTCGGTTGGAATAGCACCTAAGGTTAACAAACCCCCGAAAGTGATGTTTTAGCCTAGGGTGACACCACCAGACAGTGACAAAATGCAACTGAAATGAATAATTTAAGCATTACCAATTTGTGTGGCGGTTCCAAGGTGTAAAGGACGGGGCCTATTTTCTGAAACAACAGTGACATTTCTGAATGTAATGTCATCATCGAGACCATAAAGCTCTTTTACCTGAAATTGCATTACTTTTCATGTAGTTCAAACTGAAGTAACAGGTAGTGTCACAAAAAATGAAATGATCTGAAGCAAACCTTGAACAAAAGCTCATCGATAGGATTGGCATCCAACCATTCGTGCTGTCTAGCATTACATTCTCCCCACAAAAGTCCACCTTCACCAAACTCCCCCCAACGTGATGTTCCTGAGAGGAAACCCTCCAGCAAAATGAAGGACTGAATAACAATTACATATATAAATAGAGTAAATTCTGAAATCTGAACTACTATATCTCCACCTCCATTTCACAAATTTTGCCAACACACATGAATATTTCCCGCTACTTCAAGTGCCCTAATTGTCTCTATAAGAAAAAGATTGAAAGTAATTACGCGGCAATTGCTCCATTAAAATATGTAAATAGAGTAAGTTCTGAAATTTGAACTACTATATCTCCACTTCCATTTCACAAATTTTACTAACGCCCATGAATATTTCTCCATACTTCAAGTGCCCCAATTGTCTCTATAAGAAAAAGATTGAAAGTAACCCATTCAGGTTTTCTGTGTCGATTAGCTAGTAGAATCAGTAGGGTAGGTTGTCGTACATTGACAAGTGGGCAGTTGGAAGTGAAATTCTATAAAACTGGTGGGAAGAAGAAGTGGCTATATCTGTAAAAAAAATTGAACTGTGGCTAAATTTTAAGTACAGGCTAACAAAGTGGCGATAGCATATAAAAATGGCCAATCAAATTGTTCTCCTGCAGTGACACGGTGAACTGGTCTCTCTATCTCAAAATTTAACCTCACCCACATTATATCCAAACAGATATATGCAGCTAAAATTAGAATGTCCGAGTATGTGGATATTAGCCTATTAGATCCCTTACATAAACCACTTTGCTCCCTAATTAGCTATGATAAAAACAAAAAGAGCAATCTGCAAACCTGAAGCATTGTTCCTCAAAGAATTATGCAAAAACAAATGATGGCATCGGCAAGTACGAAGCTTGGTAACTAAGGCTTCTTCAGTTAGGCCATCCTCCACAGAGTAAGTCTTCATAGTCTCATAAACTGAGATAACGCAATACCCCTTCGCTGAACGGGATATTCCTGTATCCACCAAATAAGAACTCTTAGTTTGTGATTTGCAAATGAAATTTCTTAATCTTTTTGTAACTAATAACTATGAGATGTTAACAAGCCAAAAAAAGTCTTTTTAACTTAAATGGTCAAGCAGCAGTCACTCGTCAGTAGAAATGTAGAGAACTTCTAGAGTAGGAAAGCTCTGAATTATCAAATTTTGGATTGAAATGGGTCCGTATGGAGCAAAATAGATAGTGATGATTCATGTAACCGACTCTAATTAGCTTAGAATTGAGAGTAGTAGTTGTTGTAGTGGTCAAGCAATAATGACAGGTAAAGCTGGAACGTGTATTGGCAGGGAAAAAAATATTGATAAACACAAGGCCAACATTATGAATACTGGTAATGATAAGAAGTCAGGCCTGGAAGTAAACAATTTGCAATTAGAATCAATGACTCTGTTCTTGCAAAATCATTTGCGAAAAAACATTGGTTCCATAAATGCACCCATTATTTAGCTTCAATACTAAATAGCAAGAGAAACCAATCTATGCAAGAATAATTTGCTTTGCTATACCAACAACAGGCATTGGTTCTGGAAAATCAAGATCCTGATCATCTCCAACAAGGCCAAAAACATAGGGACTGCCTGGATGTGCATGCCTGGAATTTTGAAAACAAGTCAATTGTAAGTTGCCACAGGTTAGGACTGTCCAGCATCGTTTTCTAATAAATAAAAAAGTAAGTGATGATGGTCTTATGAATATTTAAGATACTTTGGTTTATGCTAGCATGCTGAAGCTTAACTTCTTTTTTCAAAAAAAGAGTTAAACTTTTCAGCATGCTAGCAAAAACGCTTAACTCGCATTTCTCACAACTAATATTTTTGCATCATCGATATTAATTAGATTCAACTGTACATTGAAATATCCAAGAGATACAAACGTTTTAAAACTGTATAATATCACCCAGAAAGGAAATTGTACTTATCAGAAACCTTGAGCTATTCACAAGTAATTACCCTGATATAAATCTGCTTTTACGAGCACGAGCTTGAGTTGGACCCTGAACTTCCTCCACGACACACTACAAATACAAACATGCCACAGCTGTACAAATTACTATTTCTGTTTCTGAGCATGACTAAAAGGAAGTGATTGACAAAGAGGCTGTGGAAGTAATATGTAGAAAAAAGATAGAGGGAATGAAGTAAGAAGATATCAAAACAAGTGGTAGAACATCATTACAAATTAGTGCTTCAAGAAATTAATCAGTTTATAAATTCACTAGTAAAAGACAACAGAGAAAAAGCCAACTCTTACAACAATAACGTATCCGGTATGATCCCACAAGTGGGATATGGGGAGGGTGGGATGTACGCAGACCTTACCCCTACCTTGTGTGAGGTAGAGACAAGCCAACTCTTACAAGTTCATTAAACATATCAATAAAAATTACCATTCTCATGTATTAAAATATATAGAGGAACACAAAAGGGATAATGAAAGTTCCAACAGAATGTTTGGGATGGCACAAACCACAGAGAAGCCATTACGTGTGAGGTCATCCAATGTCTGTCTTAGATTCTGCAGAAAGAACAAAAAAATGACAAAGTTTACAGACAAAGAGTGAAACTGAGAGAGTATGAACACAGAATAAGAGTAAACAAATAACAAAAAGTCTATCTTAAAAAAACAACGTAAGGAATACAGGAGGAACTCAGCATACTCTAATGGCAGTTTTCTCGAGCATTATTTTGTAGGAAGATAACAGAATAAGTAAAAGGGATTCTCCATCAACGAACTTCAAAAAGAAGGAACCATTTATACTTGAAAGTAATTAAAAAGGAAAAAGTGAAGGGGGAAAAAAAGAGAAAATCAAACGACCTCCCTATTTCTTTGGCATATTATCAGCTTAGACATATTTTTGATAAAGTATCAGCTTAGACATATTTAAAAGCTTCTTTACCCTTTTAAAAGAGGTAAAAAAAACAAATCCAGCTTCAAGCTCAGCTTCTACATGGTCAAAAACAAGATATCCTTAAGGGGTTGTTTGGTACGAGGGATAAGGTGGGATAAGGTGTGGAATTAAATTTATACCGTGGTTGGTTGGCGGTATAAATTTATACCGTGTTTGGTTGGCGGTATAAATTTATCCTACCGCCAACCAAACACGGTATAAATTTAATTCCAGACTTAATCTAAGATATCCCATCTTATCCCACCTTATCCCATCAAATTTGGGATTATTTTATCCCACCTCCCGTGTGGTATAAATTAATCCTGGGATTATATAATCCCAGAATAATGCCGGGATAATTTGGTCCGCATACCAAACGACCCTAAGGGAACAAAATCTGGTTCACAAGAGAAATTAGCTCTGAAACCTACGTTAGCATGGAGGTCCATTCATGCAAAATATGTGATGTACAAACTTTTAAGACGGAAAACTTAATTCAACCTTTCCTTTCCTGAGGGCCGAAAACTAGTGGCCTCCAAATTCTTGGAGTTACCTGTCTAAAACTATCTACGATTTTCACGGAAGAGAAAATTGAAAGTATATATAAACAGAAAATGAAACCAGTACCACAACTGGACAACCAGCTTTCGGTATGCTATCTGAACGCAGGCCACCAAATGGATTTAATCCAGCATATTCCACAAGAATACAAGCATCGAATCCAATTGCTTCATAAAAATCGCCCACCTGGGAAGTCAGAGAAGAACAAGAGGCACTCATCATTGACTTTGAGTAGAGTCCTCATAGATTGAGGAACTGATACGTGCCTTTCAAGCACATGTAAAAGAAGAGTAAATGAAAGCTGTAAAATCATACTCTGCAAAGTAAAACTTCACGCGGAAATTTTGACTTGAACTGCAACATCTCCCAGTTAAGTGTTCCATCTTTAAGACTGATAAATATACGAGGTAGCCTTTGTTAAAAACTTAAGTAATATGGGACAAATAATAGACAAACAAAGACAAGCGGAGACATAAGCATATGTATATATGTATATTTTTACTTGTCAGTGTGTAGATCGGACAGTTAATAGTTTGTATGGATTTTTTTGCTTCTTGGTACGGTCGAACTTGAACGGTACCCAAGAAGCAAAAGATCTGTTACAAAATGTTTTTTAACGAATTTTTGAGCAGCCTGGATTCTTTAGCTTTTCAGCAAGGTTCCTAAGCCATGTCAAACAGGAAATAATATCGTTACGGGTTTTTGTGCAATTTGCGAAGCCTAACCATCATTTGGTGCATTATTATTAATATAGTTATGTCCATGTGAGTATAGCCAGAAAATTCAGGTAAAAAATATTGAAATACGTAGATACTGCAGTTTGCACTTTGTGGAGTTCACAAGTCAACAACTCACTTCTACAACAACAACAATAACATACCCAATATAATCTCACAGACCTTACCCCTACCTCATGTAGGAGAGAGGCACCCTCGGCTCAGGAAAGCACAGGTATCCCAATAATAACAAGAAAAAAAAGACAGGACAACACCGAGAAGCCATGTAAAAGCAGCATACATAACAAGATAGTAAGATGATCGAAATGCACAAAAAAAAAAACGACAGGTATTCAAAGAAACCTAATACCAACCAAATGCGAGAGTACCTACTAACACTACGGGTATGAATAATCTAAACTACCTAGTCTACTATCCTAATCCTCGACCTCTACACCTTCCTATCTAGGGTCATGTCCTCGGTCAGCTGTAGCCGCGCCATGTCATGCCTAATACTTCACCCCAACTCTTCTTCGGCCTACCTCTACCTCTCCTAAGGCCCTCCAATGTCAGCCTCTCACACCTTCTTACCGAGGCATCGGTGCTTCTCCTCCTCAAATGTCAAAACCATGTAAGCCATACTTCCCGCATCTTGTCCTCAATAGGGGCCACACCCACCTTGTCTCGAATAACTTCATTCCTAATCCTATCTAACCTGGTATGCCCGCACATCTATCTCAATATCCATCTCTACTATCTTCATCTTCTGGACGTGGGAGCTCTTGACTGGCCAACACTCAGCCTCGTACAACATAGCCGGTCCGACCACCGCTCTATAAAACACACCTTTAAGTTTTGGTGGTACCTTATTGTCACACAAAACACCGGAAGCAAGTCTCCATTTCATCCATCCCGCCCCAATACGATGTGACATCTTCATCAATTTCCCCATCCCCTTGTATAATAGACCCAAGATACTTAAAACTTCCCCTCCTAGGGATGACTTGTGAATCCAGTCTCACCTCTCCTTCCACTCCATCCTTCCACTCCCTGAGTAACACCACTAAACTTACACTCCAAGTATTCTGTTTTGGTTCTGCTCAGCTTGAAACCTTTAGACTCCAGGGTCTGTCTCCACACCTCTA
Organism: Nicotiana obtusifolia; assembly: GCA_002018475.1. NCBI lineage: Eukaryota > Viridiplantae > Streptophyta > Magnoliopsida > Solanales > Solanaceae > Nicotiana > Nicotiana obtusifolia. The sequence goes on along the minus strand of MCJB01022008.1, from coordinate 63,208 downwards.
ACCTCGCGTTAACACCGTCTCGCATCTCGTCAATCAAAACAATGTTGTCTGCAAATAACATGTACCACGGTACCTCCCCTTGGATATGGTGAGTCAGTACGTCCATTGCCAGGACAAACAAAAAAGGACTGAGTGCCAACCCTTGATGCAACCCATCATGATCGGGAAATGGTCCGAAACCCCTCCCACTATCCTCACATAGGTCTTCGCTCCATCATACATGTCCTTGATCACCCTAATATAGGCCACAGGTACCCCTTTAGCCTCCAAACATCTCCACAAAACCTCCATCGGGACTATATCGTAAGCCTTTTCTAAGTCGATGAACACCATATGCAAGTCCACGTTCCTCTCTCTATATTTTTCCATCAATCTCCTAACAAGGTGAATGGCTTCCGTAGTCGAACGCCCCGGCATAAACCCAAATTGGTTCTCGAAAATAGACACACTTCTCCTCACCCTTAGCTCCCCCACCCTCTCCCACACCTTCATAGTATGACTAAGTAGCTTAACACCCCGATAGTTGTTGCAATTTTGGATATCACCCTTATTCTTGTAGAAAGGAACCATCGTGCTCCATCTCCACTCTTTGGGCATCTTTTTCGTCCTAAAAATGACATTAAATAACCTAGTGAGCCACTCCGAGCCCGCTCTGCCCACACTCTTCCAAAACTCCACCGAGATTTCATCTGGCACGGTCGCTCTACCCTGTTCATCTTACGCATAGCCCCCACAACCTCCTCTAACTCTGATGCCTGCAATACCCAAAGTCACAACGACTCTTAGAGGATTCCAAATCACCTAGAACAATGTCCTTGTCCCCCTCCTCGTTCAAGAGACTATGGAAGTAAGCCTGCCATCTCCGACGGATATGTGCCTCATCCAACAAAACTCTACCTTTTTCGTCCTTGATACACTTCACTTGATCCAAGTCACGGGCCTTTCTCTGTCTCACTTTGGCTAGCCTAAACAGCCTCTTATCTACGCCTTTACCCTCAAGTTCTTCATATAAACGAGTAAATGCTGCAGTCTTAGGCCGTAACTGCTAACTTCGCTTCCTTCCTAACCAACTTATACCGCTCCCTATTCAACCTCTTCTCCTCCTCGTCAATGATTTCCACTAGCTTCAGATACGCTGCTTTCTTGGTGTTCACCTTTCCTTGTACCTCTCCATTCCACCACCAGTCTCCGTTACGACCACCATAGTAACCCTTCGAGACCCCTAAAACCTCTTTGGCAGCTTCCTTAATGCAGTGCGTCGTTGTGGTCCACATCAGGCTCGCATCTCCACTACTCTTCCAAGCTCCCCACTTGATCCTAGGTTGGCCATACACCACCCTCTTCCTATTCTTCCTCGTGATCTCAAGGTCCATGACCAGGAGCCTATGAAGGGTCGTGAGATTCTCACTCGGAATGACCTTGAAACCCGTGCAAAGACCTTTATTGGACCTCCTGCAGAGTAAAAAGTCAATCTGAGTCCTGGCCACCATGCTCCGGAAGGTGACCAAGTGTTCCACCTTCTTCGGAAAATTCGAGTTTGCTATCACCGAATCAAACGCCCTAGCAAAATCCAGCAGTGAATTTCCCCCTCCATTTCTATCTCCAAAACCGAAACCATCATGCACATCATCATAGCCCCCTAACGCCACTCCAATGTGGCCGTTGAAATCTCCTCCAATAAAAAGCTTCTCAGTGTGCGGTATACCGCGCACCATCTTATCCAAATCCTTCCAGAAACGCCTCTTGACTTCCTCATCCAAGCCTGTTTGGGGTGCGTACGACTGATTATGTTCAAAGTAAATCCACCAACAACTAGCTTAATACTCATCAGCCTGTCGCTTACTCTCCTAACCTCTACCACTAATCCCGGAGGTCCTTATCAACCAAAATACCAACCCCGTTCCTGCCCACCTTGCTCCCAGAAACCATAGTTTAAACCCGCTCGTATCCCGCGCCTATTTCCTACCCATCTATAGTCTCTTGTACACAAGCTATATTAATCTCCCTCTTCCAAAGAATCTTCGCTAACTTTATAGACTTCCCCGTTAAAGTTCCTATGTCCCAAGACCCAACTCTTAACCTGGTGGCTCCCTTAGCCCTCTTACCCCCCTTACCCCCGCATCCAATCCCCCGCAGTGACTCCCCGAGGACAAGACCTTACCCTATCATCGTTCATCAAAGCCATTATAATCTAAGGGATACTACACAAGCACTAGCCCAAAACAAGCGACGAATTTACAAATAAAAGAAATCACCGAAATATGATCTTCAACTAAAACGCACTAAAACGGGCAACGGATTAAACTACACTAACTAAAGGGAATAAATCCTACAACTAGGAGTCACAAAAACAAGCAAGCAAAGATTCAAGACAAAATTGAGGCAGTAAGATAAAGGACAAAATCGGAACAGTAATTGAAGTTCTTGCTAATATAATTAGTAAGAGTTAATATGGACAAGATCAAATAAGCAGTAAACAGATATTGTTAATGCTAAATAGCAAATATCGAGATAAAGGAGGAACAATAAAACCAGGATTCCAATTCATAGAGGAATAAACAAAGTAATGCAGAAAACCTACACATGTTAGATTAACGGACTAACACCTGTAGGTGAGCTTTATGGAGAAAAAAAAAAAGAGATTCTCCCAGAACCCTTGATTAAACTCTTCTCTAAGTTGGAACAAAAACTAATGTAAAAACTGCATAAAGGAAGGATCAACAGACAACTTGAAAGAACTGACCTTCCGTTTCTCAAATTTGTATCCACACCGAGCAAGTTACAATATGTAAGCCTCTTAACCAGTAGAACAGAAGAAGGCTTTCTCAAGAATTCCATCCTCTACAAACATAAAGTCATGGAGGCAGAACATTATACGATAATTAAACTCTTGTCTACACTTGTTTAAAAAAAGGAAAAGAATCATAGATTTGCCTCTCGCAATTATCAATCAACCCAGTCATTAAGAGAAATGTAAACTACCTCTTTCCACCACATAATGTTAACATAGTCTTTTTCCTCTGGAACACCTTTTGGTTGTTTGAGTTTTCTTGCGGTTGTGGTAAACAACTTTCGCTCCTTCAAGCAACATATCCGCTCTCGGCACCTGACACTACGCGGGTGAATACAGAAATTGAAAAAAGAATATGTGAATCCAGAAATTTGTCATCGGTTGTTGATATGAGAGTTTTATGAAATACTGAACTCAAAAGAAAAAACATATGAAGCCTGAAGTTATCTTATCCCAAAGCGTAGAATGATAAATAGGAACTCTCTAAGTCATAAATATATTAAATATGTTCAACTCACAACAACCTGTTGATCAAACACTGTGTGTGCCATCAACCATAAATGGCTGATTATTCCTCTATTTAATGGTTCTCAGTTTACCATCAAAATTACTAGAAAATACTCTGATCCTCTTTACACCTTAAAACTTTCTACTTTTATTTATTCAGCCCTCAAAATTATCTTTCCATAGACCATTTAAAGAGCACCAAGGTACAGTTTCTATCTGTGATTCAGCCTCAAAGGCTCAAACTGATTAAAGATCCAAATGCAAATTTCAAGAAAGTTTCTACAACTTGTCCAAAATAGGATGGGGGCAGGCGCTAATAATGGATCAATCTCAAACTAGACAGCATCAGAACCACCAGGTTTGCTACCCAAAGGAAAGTTTCGAGCTTTATAGCTAAGGAGGACAAAGCTCCTAATCCCATCGCTTAAAGAGCAAGTTTTTATCTGAAAAACCAAACCCCCACTAATAGCAAGGATTGCACAGGGTTAGATAATCTATCACATGCTGATTTCGTGTGGAAGAAATCAATTATATAAGAAGAGAAAGCCATTACCTTTTAATAGTATTCATCTATTTATCTATCTTATTTTATCATGCAACATTGAGCACCAAAATAGAGTTTATTCAAATCTCTACTAACACGATGCCTCAAGAAGAATCTGAAATTGGTTGTCAGCAGAAGTAGAGCGATAACAAGCAATGAGAGCATTCACAAAGAAATGGTGTACATGGAAGGAACAAAGCAGTGGTGAGCAACTACTCAAGGAGTGATAACTGATATTTTACTTTCCCTTTTTTAAGGCAACAAAGTTACAAAGTTACCCTTATACAAAAATAAAGCATCGAGTATGGAGTCATGTCAGCTGTAATATAAACTAGGCTATAAAAAACGGAATCTTAAACTGTGGAAAAGAAACTACGCCTAAGGAACACAAAAGCTTGACTAAAAAAAGAAGCCAAGAAACAATGCTACTTCTCCAGTAGCCCCACCAAATAGTCTCGCAAAGGCTTTCTTTGGGCGAAAAAGTTACTTACAAATGAGCTTTTTTCTTCTATTTAGAGAGAGTGAGTTTTCGAGTTCTTAGAATGAGACAGCACATCTACAGTTCGATGGCAAAATGAGATTGATAGGACCACCAAGCCAGCAGATCAAAAAGACTAGTATAAATGTCCTACTCCTGCTGGCCTTTTTGACAATGAATCCCCTATTCAAGCACATCTCTGTTAGGTAACTCGGGGTCAATTTCTCATACAAGCCCATTTATCTAACCTGTCATTTGATGGACGGACCCTCTTGCAGCTCCAACATCCCTTGTGTCTATATGGGAGCTTTTTTTTATAACTAGCTTATTCGAACCGATAGAGCAGATGGTCTAGATACATTACTTTTTCTAGTGCTTCCATAATTGTGCCTCGCGACACAACACCGTGCTATTGAAATGATCCGTCAGTAGAAATGTTCGCCGACTACCAATAGTACTATAATTCCTATTTCTATCCTTCACTTATGCTTTTGATCTATCTTCACTCCAGAAAATTAATATGGTCTGTGGTAGCAAAAGGTGGAGTCTTAGGCAGAACATGCCACCCTAACCTGAAAAGTAGCATGACTAAATGCCAATTTAAACAGTGAAATCCAACATTTTTGACATAATGAATGACAGCTAATTCACTCAATTTTCTCACATCCAATTACAGAAATGAACTTTCGGGTACGAAAGATCAAAAGCATCAACCTTGACGAGCACACATGGAGCCACTGCTCAAAACCTCTATATCCCCATTTCGTGTACTCAAATTAAGCCCAATTGTTTTTCAAAACAACTCACTGCAGTTGTTCATCTTTTAACTTCACGAGGCAGAAAATCTGAATTCCTTAATAGGCTTCACTCAACTTTCCAATATAAACACACAGAAAAGAATACAAACAAGTAATACTCCTTCTGTCCCAATTATGCGACGCTCTTTCACTTTCCAATCTATTCCAAAAAAAATGACATCTTTCTATATTTAGAAACAATTTAATTTTAAACTTCTCATTTTTACACTTAATGAAATACTCCCTCCGTTTACTTTTACTTGTCAAATATTCTAAAAATAAATTTTTATTTTTACTTGTCACTTTTCACATATCAAGAACAAAATAATTTATTTTTCTTGTTTTGCCCTTAGCATTAATTAATCATTCCAAATCATTTTCCAAATGCATTAAGATTATACGCCAATTACTATGGGTATCATGCTAAATTATGTACTTTATTTATTATTTTTTAGAAGGTGTGCACGTCAATATTGGACAAATAAAAGTGAACGGAGGAAGTAATTTATAGCCACACAGATATATTTTTATTTCTTTCTTGAAATCCGTGCCTAGTCAAAAAGTAAATTATTCATGAATGGCAGTGGAAAAGCACAGCATTTTCAAACTAGACGGCAATCCCTTGCCTTCTGGGCCTCTTTGACATAACAAATACTAGTACTATCTTTCCTACGGTGATTTCTCCACCCCACTCCCACCACCACCACCACCCAACAACTAGTGACCTTTCTCCTCCACACACATGAGTATGTACATAAAAGCAATAAACTTTAGGCAAGAAAAGACTTACAGCGGAGGTAAAGAGTAAGAGAAGAAGCGGCGGCGAAGTGGGAGTGACGGACGGAGGAAAAGGGAGAGTGACCGCCAACGCGGAACTGAAACGACCACGTTTTTCGCCGTAACCCAACTCATAGTAGTAGTAGACTGCGTGTGTGTGTGTGTGTGTGTTTTGTTCTTCCCGCCAGAGGGTACCTAAGAAGAAAAGTACTCTGAAGACTGAAGTGAAGGAAAAGCCCCGAAAGTGGAAACGGCAGCAGTGTCGGAACTCGGAAGGAGGGACTTTCTTTATTTTCTTTATTTTTTCAAAAAACGTTTTTTGCTACTTATATTTAAGGCAAAAATATTGTTTTTATCTTCCAAAACTTAACAACTTTTATTTAGTTCCTACTAAAATTTGAGGTGGTCTTTAATATCCTTGAACTTGAAAATTTAATAATCTTAATCCCCTTAGATGCTGATAGGCAAAGAGCATAGATACACTCTCTTTTAGATGCATGAAAGAGAAAAATCAAAAATTTATCTTTCAAGTCGGACATTTTTCAAATATTAATCGTCACATAATCAAATATAATAATTTATTTATTCCAATTGTACTTCTCGTTGTTTCTTCTTGATATACCTTGCATTTTTTTGTCTTGATTGTATTTTTTTAAATACAATAAATATATGTTTCAACTATGTATTTCTTATCTTCTTTTTTTTTCGATCCAAATCTACGAAAGTTAGTTGAAACTTGAAACTCCATTTATTTCAGCCAAATAAAAAGAAGATTTGGCCAAAATAATGAAGTTCAAATCGTATATTTTCTACAAAAAGAAAAAATATTGTGTATTTTTATTTTTATTTTCATGCAATGATTATTTATTTAAACTATGAATTTTTTTTTTACGTCAGATTCGCAAAAATTTATTCGAATTTACTATGTTTAACTAAAATATTTATTTAACCAATATATGGAGTTCCACCAATGTACTTTTTTATTTTTATTTGTTTAGATGCAGTGAATAATATGTTCTAACTGTGTGTCCTTCTTTTTTTGACCAAATATGTAAAAGCAACTTGATTAAAAGAGCATTATCTTTAGCCAAATAAAAATTATAGTTAAAATAATGTTGTTTCAACTTCTTTTTTTTTTTACAGATTTTAGCACGAAAAAAATAATTTAAATAGTTGGTAGACTTAAGAAGATAAAAATATATATTGTATTGTAAAAAAATGCCACATGGACAAGAAAATCCATGTGGCAGCGCATGTGTCACACTCATATGGATTGTTAGCATCTGGGGGAGGGGGGGTCAAGGCTATGAAATTGTCAAGTTCAGGGGTGTTAAAGACCACGTGAAGTTTAAGAGGAAACTAAACTAAAGTTACCAAGTTCAGAGGTTGCCGAACTATTCTGCCTATATTTAAACGGCAAGTGCACATATAGCCATTCTTGGGGATGTTATTTAGAGATTAATCGGTTCTTATTTTGTCCTGAAATTTTAAGCTAAAAATCTTAACTTTATGACAACTCAAAATATTTTGTTTAAAAAATTTGAACTGAAAATTTAAAATTCTAATCACACTGACTAATTTCTAAATAACAGCTCTTTAAAATGGCTACTTAGTGTCATTTCTACAGGTTTTTATGGTACGTCGTATCTAGTCCAATAGAGCATAATGGATCTATCAATTAAATCTAAATTTGTCTACTATTAAATTTAGTGTTTCACTCAAAACGATCCCTAATGTATAAAATTAAACACTATCTGACGATACTTGAGTTAGTATAACCACATGTCATCTTTCAAACGTGTAAAGATTGATTTGATTATATTTCTATTTTTTTTTTAAAGAGCTGGAGATTATTTTTCTATTATTCCGAATTACTTTGAACTATGACTGAGAAAGTAAGAGGCCAGCCTCAATTGAGAATCTTTTTGAAAATCGAAAAAGTTTTAGTCGAAGAAGTGAAGAAGGAGTGTAGCACTTATATGAATTCCATTATTGGAGTGTAGAACTTTTTTTTTGGTTGCAAAAAATAGTACAATAAATTTGAATACACTATACATAGGTGAGAAGAAAATTAAAAAAGGAAGGTGTAAATGAGACAAGAAAAATAAAATCAAAGTGTTAGTAGTTGTTTTGGATGGAAAGGGATGAATTACTTTTCTAACTATGGAAATACATTGAATTGAATGACCTTGAAAATTGATGATTTTAATTTTGAGTCCCGCTTTATGTGTAAACCTTTAAGGTCAAAAGTTATGGGCGCGATCAAAGGACAATACTTTTTAAATTTGAAGTAAGTGAGTTAAAAAATCAAGAGTGACACCGAAGTGATATTTGTGCAAATCACCTTTTCTAACGTTTACGATCTAGAGGTTTGCAAGCTGGCAAGTGGCAATTGGGACTTGGGCCGATATGTTATGATGCTGAATGAGGTGGGCTGATTATTGGGCCCATTTTGCATGTTCGTTATGTAGATTTTACACGCCTAATCCCTTTCCAAAAAGTATTTAAAAAAAGAACATTAAATTTATTTTATTCCATAAATAACAATTTTCTTTTACAATATTAGCATATTATAAAATTTACGCACAGCATTGATGAGTGAATGGAAGACATAAATTATGGGATCTATTTTTAACCTTATTGATGATTGATGAGTAACGACTTTGACTTTTCGATTTTTTAAAAAATCACAATTAAGTTACTCCCCTCGTTTATTTTTACTTGTCCAGTATTCTAAAAGTAGATTTTCATTTTTACTTGTCACTTTTAGCATATCAAAAGAAGATTAAAAAAAATTTCTGTCAAAACATTTTCTCAAATTCATTAAAAATATGAATCATTTAATATGGGTATCATGGTAAATTATACACTTTATTTATTATTTATTAAGGGGTGTGCAAAGTTCATGACAGACAAGTAAAAGTGAATGGAGGGAGTACGTAGCTAATTTCTCTCACGTGGAGCCTTCGATATTATAGTTGAATCTACAATAAATCTTTTCCCAGATCTTTTCAATTCAGTTTTTCTTTTCAATTCTTTTCTCTTCTGACATTCATTTCTTTCTTTCTCTCACACAACATGTACTATTGAAAGTATATTACTAGCAAATACCTTTAAAAAAATCTAAAATTTTAATATGTCATTAATATGTATATAGAAATAAAATATGATAGATAAACTTATTATATACACATAATGTATACAAATATATATGTTATATTAGTGCAAAATATAAACTGTATAATGATGATATATATTTAAATATAAATATGAGTACAAGCAATATATGTATATATACATGATTTGTGATGTATATAAATTTCAAATATACATTATATTTTTCACTAAATATATGTATTTTATTTCTTTAAGAATATACGATGTATAATTTCACTAAAGTTATGTTGTATAAATAGCCCATGTATTTTTTTTTTCCGGTAAAAATATCCAATGTATTGGAAGTAGAAAATTTGTTATGAAAAATTCTCAACATAAAAATAGAAAAATATATTACGTTATGGAATGAATTAGTTTCTAACCATTTAAATGTGTTAGGGATGGATTGGTCTCAAGAGAAGATATAAGAAAAGATATTAAAAAGTATTAGGAGTGTATATAGTAGTAGCTTGATTGTCGCTCGAAATTTATTATTATCATATTTGAATTTATTGGAATCTACTATATATAGAAATATTTTACTGTCATATTTATTAATCATTAACCGATACTATTTTTTTGCATTATCTTTCTAATAGTCTGCTAGTAATGAAAGTTTTCATTTATTATGTTCCGGGTGATTGCATGTCTGCAGCCTAAAGTAAAGGGCAAGTTACACATTTGGCTGATCGGTCAAAAATAATTATATTCGCTAGTTAAATATATAAAAAATTATATATATAAAATATATATACTTTACCGGTTATTATTTTTTAAAACAAATATACTGTATAGTTTTTTCTAAAATATTAACATATTTAGTAACCATATGCATTACTAATGATTATGATTCCAAGTTTTCTATGCCGAATACAATTTTAAATGTCCTTATTATCAGGTTTTCAATCACATCGATTGGCCTAAAGTAACAATTAACGAACGAATATTAAGGTTAATTCTTCAGTGCGATTGCTTCAACGTATGTTACGAAATTAAAGCATCTAAAAAGCAATAAATGACACTGATTTTACATATTGTATGGGGTCGGATACGATCGAGCATATAAGAAACACCGGTCTTGGGTTACGATTATCGGTGACTTGAGGTCGATCTCCAATAGATCGAGGCAGGCATTTCGAGAAGGGAAGTTCGAAGTCAGGAGTCATTGGGATAAAGTTCGAAGCCAAGGTATTCGAGATAAGGTTGTCGAGACCGATATGGGTAAAGCATCTTATGGTGGAAATATCAGATTCGCATAACGGAAGGACCGGAAATCTCGTGACTTGTGAATATCTCGGCGGGAATCACGGCCCAAATCAGCAAGGACGTTGAACCCAACAATTTTGGGATCTTTTACCCTGTAATTAGGTCTTTTACCTTGTATAGGATTTTTTTCTCTTCCTATATAAAGAATTCAACCCAATTGTATACGACAGAACATACGATCAATATAACAATTAGCATATTTTGACTATCTTCTTCATAAGGTACTTATTTCATTATTGTTCATTCCGTTACAGCAAAATTACTCAACTTTGGCGGTTTGTTTATTCTTTCTTTTATTTAATTCAGCCTTTATTTTATCATTTATTCTTTAATTGTGTCAGGCCAAGTGACGTATCTTTAATACCACGTACAAATTCAATTATTACCGGTAGTTTAGGGTAAACAGTTTGGTGTCCACCGTGGGGCTAAGGATAATAGTGACTGTTTGATACAAATTTCTGTCACACACACTATTTTACGCTTGTTCTTTGCAGAATCTTTTATTTTCAGGATATAACATAATCATGTCGCACTCACAATCCATGCCTCAGTTTGTCAATGATGAGTTCGATCACCAGGGCGAAAACAACAATGTAATGCTAGGTAATGAAGTTCCAATCAACGCCAACCTCTCAAATAGCGGTCGATGTGGATCAGACTTCTGGCCCGTCGAACAGTGTCCAGAGAGAACACCGTTCAAGAACTCAAAACAACGAAGGGGACGGGATCAGTCTCAAAATAATATTCAACTTGTTACAAGCCCAGCAAGCAGCGATCGCCCAATTGCAAAGTCGCAGTCAGGTTTCGGACAGGGTTGAAGCCGGTTCTTCTCGAGGAATTGTCCCCGAAAACGAACCAACCGCGGCGCAACCGGATGAAAGCAGATCGGGAACAAATTTTGGAATCATGAAGATGCTCGAGGAGCTGACAAAGCGAGTTAAATCAGGCGAAAAGAAGATTGAAGCCAACGACAAGAAAGTAGAAACATATAACTCGAGGGTGGACCAGATAGCAGGAGCACTCACGGTGTTGAAAGGCTTAGACTCGAAGAAATTCGTACAAAAGCCTTTCCCGTCAAGCGCTGCCCCAAAACCTATACCAAAAAAGTTCCGCATGCCAGAAATCCCCAAGTATAACGGGACATCTGATCCAAATGAACACGTAACGACGTACACATGCGCCATAAAGGGGAATGATCTCGAAGATGACTAGATTGAGTCCGTTCTTCTGAAGAAATTCGGGGAGACCTTGTCGAAAGGAGCAATGACTTGGTACCACAACCTGCCCCCCAACTCCATCGATTCTTTTGCCATGCTTGCAGACACCTTCGTCAAAGCTCAGGCAAAGAGATAACGAGATGCTGAGGGAATTTGTATCTCGCTTTCAAATGGAGCGAATGGACCTACCACCGGTCACCGATGATTGGTCCGTGCAAGCTTTCACTCAAGGGCTCAACGCCCGAAGTTCAACGGCTTCCCAACAGCTTAAGCAGAGCTTGATCGAATACCCGGCTGCCACTTAGGCAGATATACACAATCGGTATCAATCGAAGATCAGGGTCGAAGATTATCAGCTTGGAGCCCCCTCGGGATCCGCTTACCCTATCAGAACTCATGACCGGACTCAAAGAGATAATTACCGAGAGCCAAGGTCGAATAGAGACAGACATCGACCGTACCCTGGCGATCGAAGGGCCATCCCGGGAAGACAAGGGTCTCCGAGACAGGAGAGGAGGAACGATCCTAATCGAAGGAACCGAGGACCGCTGCCGAGAAATAACTTCGAAAGAACCGCTAGTCACCGAGAAGCGCCCCGACTGTCCGAGTACAACTTCAACGTCGATTCAGCGACTCTCGTAACCGCCATTGGTCGCATTAAAGATACCAAATGGCCTCGGCCGCTGCAATCGAACCCAGCCAAGAGAGAACCCAACTTAATATGTAAGTACCATGGTACACATGGACATAAGACAGAAGATTGCCGACAACTGAGGGAAGAGGTAGCACGGTTGCTCGAAAACAGGCACCTTCGAGAATTTTTAAGCGACCGGGCCAAGAACCATTACGGGAACAGAAACAGGCCAACAAATTCAGCACACGATCAACATGATAATCGGAGGGGTAGATACACCCCAAGCCCCGGTGTTAAAGCGTACCAAAATATCTATCACCCGAGAAAAGCGCACTCGGGATTATGCGGTGGAAGAAGCTTTATGCTTCGGCGATAAAGATGCAGAAGGAGTCATACAGGCCCATAACGATGCCTTGGTGATATTGATGCTCGTACACAAAACCCGGGTGAAGCGTGTACTTGTCGATCCCGGTAGTTCAGCTTAATTTGGTCGTGGGTCATCGAGCAGCTCGGATTGACAAACCAGATCATTCCCGAAGTTCGGATCCTCAATGATTTCAAAATGGCATGTGAGACAACCAAAGGGGAAATAACGTTGATGGTGAACACCACCGGTACTGCTCGGGCAACGAAGTTTTGCGTGATCGAAGGCGACATGAGATACAATGCCTTGGTCAGGAGGCCTTGGATTCATGACATCGGAGCTGTACCTTCGACATTGCACCAGATGTTGAAATTCCCATCGGCTGATGGGTCATAACCGTTTACGGAGAACAACATGCTGCGAGGGAGATGTTCGCAGTGGAAGAGACAGTGCCAAAGCCGACCGCTCCTTCCCAGAAGACCCTATAACAATCACAGACACCACCTTCAACAAACAAGGGTGAGCAGGATCAACTCGAAGTTGACAATTATGGGGTTCCCCGGTTATTTATCGGTCTCGACGAGTCCGATGCGACCAAATTAACAGTCGAGGAGCTCGAACAGATTTCACTCCGAAACAACTTGCCTGATCGAAAGGTATACCTGGGTTCGGGCTTAAGCTCCGAGCTCAGGACCAAAATAATTAAATTTCTTTCAACTAACGAAGATTCTTTTACTTGGTCCCGTCTTGACATAACAGGGATACCGCCGGAAATTACAACTCACAAACTGAGCACTGACCCAAAATTTCGGCCGGTCAAGCAAAAGAGGAGGCCTCAGTCCGAGATCAAACAAGCATTCATCAAGGACGAGGTAGCTAATTTTTTGAATATAGGGTCCATACGGGAAGTTAAATACCCGGAGTGGCTAGCAAATGTATTTGTAGTTCCTAAGAAGGGAAATAAGCTAAGAATGTGCATAGATTATAAAGATCTAAACAAGGCGTGCCCCAAAGACTCCTTCCCCTTGCCCAACATCGATCGCATGATCAATGCTACCGCTGGCCACGAGACTCTTAGTTTTCTCGATGCCTACTTTGGTTACAACCAGATACAAATGGATAAGGATGATCAACAAAAGACATCCTTCATCACTAAGTATGGCACTTATTGCTATAACGTGATGCCATTCGGGTTGAAAAACGCAGGGGCTACCTACCAACGCCTAGTAAATAAGATGTTCGAAAAACAACTAGGAATAACAATGGAAGTTTATATTGATGACATGTTAGTTAAGTCCCTGCGAGCAGAGGACCATTTGAGTCATTTGCAGGAAACATTCGACGTACTAAAAAGGTACAACATGAAGTTGAACCCGGAGAAGTGTGCATTCGGAGTGGGTTCGGGAAAATTCCTTGGTTTCGTGGTCTCGAACCGAGGAATAGAAATCAACCCCAAGAAAATCAAAGCCATCGATGACATAACGATCGTAGACAGTGTGAAAGCTGTACAGAAACTAACAGGCCCGATAGCAGCCCTAGGCCGATTCATCTCGAGGTCATCCAACAGGAGCCATCAATTCTTCAACTTGCTGAAAAAGAAGAATGAATTCTCGTGGGGTCCAGAATGTCAGCGTGCATTAGAAGAGCTTAAAAGGTATCTCTCCAGTCCACCTTTGTTACACACACCAAAAACGGCTGAGCAATTATATCTTTACCTTGCTGTTTCGGAAGTAGCAGTGAGCGGGGTCCTGGTTCGAGAAGAACAAGGTACGCAATTCCCCATTTACTATGTCAGTAGAACACTAGGAGAGGCCGAGACTAGGTACCCACATTTGGAAAAGTTAGCACTCGCTTTATTGAGTGCCTCTAGGAAGTTAAAACCCTAATTCCAATGCCACCCTATATACGTAGTGACAACTTATCCCCTTAGGAATATTATGCACAAACCTGAGCTATCAGGTCGACTGGCCAAATGGGCCATCGAGATAAGCGGATACGATATTGAATATCGGCCTTGAACCTCGATCAAGTCTCAAGTGCTAGCAGATTTTGTCACCGACTTTACGCCGTCGCTTGTTCCCGAGGTCGAGAGAGAACTAATGACCGAATCGGGGACTCCTTCGAGAGTGTGGACTTTGTTCACAGACGGCGCCTCTAATTCGAAAGGATCGGGGCTTGGTATCGTACTTAGATCCCCAGCTGGGAATATAATTCGACAGTCTATTAAGACTGTAAAATTGACTAATAACGAAGCAAAATATGAGGCTATGATTGCAGGTTTAGAGTTGGCCAAAAACCTGGGAGCAGAGATAATCGAGGCCAAATGTGATTCCCTCCTCGTAGTCAACCAAGTAAACAGGACATTCGAGGTCAGAGAGGGGCGCATGCAAAGGTATGTGGACAAGCTTCAGGTCACGCTGCATAGGTTTAAAGAATGGACCCTACAGCACATAACACGGGAGCAAAATAGTGAGGCTGATGCCCTCGCCAACTTAGGGTCATCGGTCGAAGATGAAGAGATCGATTCTGAAAAGTTCGTGCAACTATTGAGGTCGGTGGTGGAAGAAGGCCATGCTGAAATCAACTCAACAAGCTTGACCTAGGATTGGAGGAACAAATACATAGAATATCTCAGTTCAGGCAAGCTGTCATCGGATCCCAAAGAATCGATAGCGTTACGCACAAAGGCAGCCCGATTTTGTTTGGCCGGCGACGGAACCCTATACAGAAGGACATTCGGAGGTCTCCTCGCCATATGCATCAGGACCGGTGACACCGAATACATCTTAAGGGAGATACACGAAGGCACATGCGGCAATCACTCTGGCTCCGAATCCTTGATTCGAAAAATAATTCGGGCCGGTTACTATTGGATCGACATGGAGAAAGATACGAAGGAGTTCGTACGTAAGTGCAGCAAATGCCAAAGGCACGCACCGATGATTCACCAGCCCGGAGAGACATTGCATTCGGTCCTATCTCCATGGCCGTTCATGAAGTGGGGAATGGACATCATCGGCCCTCTCCCTCGTGCACTAGGTAAAGCTCATTTATTCTTTTTATGACTGACTACTTTTCCAAGTGGGTGGAAGCACAGGCTTACGAAAAGGTCAGGGAAAAGAAAGTAATTGACTTCATATAGGACCATATTATTTGCCGATTGGGATGCCCTCAGAAGTCGTATGCGATAATGGCAAACAATTCGTCGGCAGCAAAATAACAAAGTTCTTCGAAGACAACAAGATCAAGAGAATACTGTCAACTCCGTATCACCCAAGCGGCAATGGTCAAGCCGAGTCAACCAACAAGACTATAATTCAAAACCTGAAGAAAAGGTTAGCCGACGCAAAAGAAAAATGGAGGGAAATGCTGCCCGAGGTTCTATGGGCATATCGCACAACCGAGAAAACCAGCACCGGGGCCACCCCGTTCTCCCTAGTCTACGGTGCTGAAGCACTGATACTGGTCGAGGTACGCGAACCGAGCATCAGGTTCCGAAACACAACTGAGGAATCGAACCGGGAAGCTATGAACATCAGCCTGGAACTTTTGGATGAAAGGAGGGAAGCGGCCCTTGTTCGGACGGCGGCGCAGAAACAAAAAATCGAAAGGTATTACAATCGGAGAGCCCATCTCCGATACTTCAACATTTGGGACTTGGTACTCAGAAGAATTACACCCAACGCTTGAGATCCAAATGAAGGAAAACTAGGACCGAACCGAGAAGGGCCCTATACTATCTTGAAGGTCACCGGAAAGGGATCTTACAAGCTCGGAACTATGGATGGCAAGCAGCTGCCAAACAATTGGCACGTGAGCCACCTGAAGCGATATTATTGTTAAGGTAATAAATTTCATTTTATCATTTTGTTTGTTTTATGATACTAACATCTGCAGGTAACAAATAGAGTGACCTCAAGCCAGGAAACACGAGACACTAGGACTGAAAGCACGCGTTGCACTCTTTTTTCCTTAGACCGGTTTTGTCCCAAATTGGGTTTTACGGCAAGGTTTTTAATGAGGCAACCAGGAGTCGTGCTAACTTAGATCGGTCTCTCATCGAAGATAATGATATTTGGTGCACAACTTCGATCGACCTTGAATATCTGGAGATTGCTTGTATATCTCGAATCTTTGCTTAGCTACTTCAAATTCAAGGGGACTTCACACAGATCATTAGGAATTAATGTAAGGGTCAAACGGTCGAAAGTACCGTGCCCAAATAGATCGATCTGCCCCTTAAGCAAAGTTGTACAAGCGTATGAATGCTAATAAAGTTACTTTGGCACCGATATTCTGTTTCTGAGCCCAAGGGCCTCTTTGATTATCATTACATTATCAAAAACTAACATTGTTCAAATGTTTGCGCCAAATTCAGAGGGGAGTAAGACCTATTAAGGCAAACCCCAAGTTTGATTAAAAGGCCAAGGCCGTATCAAGTTAACAAAACTCGAAGGAAAATAAGACCAACTCAGGCAAATCCCAATTTATAAAAAGGCTAAGGCCAAACCAAGCTAAATTCGAGGATGATTGAAACTTGCGAAGGCAAAACCTCGATTCTTTAAAAGGGCTAAGGCCAAATCAAGTCATTGAAGTTCAAAAGGGAACAAAATTTGCTAAGGCATGATCCCGATTTCTTAATAGGCCAAGGCCACATCGAAGTAATAAAGTTCGGGGAGAAACGAAACCTATTAAGGCAACTCCGATTTCGTAAAAGGCTAGGGCCGAATAGGGTTAAAACCGGTTAAGACGGATTTAATTCCTTAACAGACCAAGGTCCCCTCGAGGTGTGGGCCTTATTCAATTGGCCATAGAGGAAGAAAAACTATGGTGAAGTAAATCCTAGCTAAGGCAAGAAAATTTGAGAGATATGAAAATTTTAGAACAAAGTCAGACAAAAAAAAAGGGGAATTCTTTTATATATGTAAATTAAAATATGTTACAAAAAGGTCATATCATTCTACAGGCAGCATCAATCAGAATCATCTTCTTCTTCTTCTTCTTCTTCTTCAGGGAAGGCCCGCCTCCTTGCATCAGCTTCGATCTTCGCTGCTTCATCGACCTCGGAAGATAGATCGAAGCCTCGAGCTTGTAGCTCCTCGAGGACGGAAAGACGGGTCTGGAACTTAGTGTACTCGACCAAAATCTTTGATTGCTCCTGGGCGGCCTCAACATCAGCTCTGTATTGAGCTATCAGGTCATCGGCGTCGGCTTTGGATGTGGCAATCTCGGACTTTGCTGATTGCAACTCGTTTACCAGGACATCTCGATCCAGAGTGAGCGCCTCGACTTGGGACTGAAGTGAATCGGTGCTCTTGGTCAGAACCCCGATTTTCGCTTGTGCCTCCAAAAGTTGCTCCTCCAAGGGTACTACACGAGCCAGGAGGGTTTCCTTCTCCGAAGTCAATATATCGGCCTTCGCTCTCCATTCATCGATTTCTGCCTTGGCCTCGCTCACTATGGACCGAAGTTGATTTACTCGGTCAATCTGCTGCCCCAGCTGGTCGAGTGTTCTGTCATTCTCTTTAGGCACGAAGTCTAGTTCGGCTCGAAGAGTCGACATCTCCCCCTCGAGCCGCTGGCACCGTGCCTTTTCTTCCCTTTGACGAAGGAACGCCTCGTGATGAAGCACCGAAGACTGCAAGGCGTGAGAAAAAAATGAAACAGTCAATACAAGTCTAAGAATAAGATAATGGACACCAAATACAACTTATGAGGAATTTTACCTTGTTTGCCGCCTGTTGAGCTTCGTTGAATAAACAGGCCTCATCCACCGCATTCATTGCAGCCTGATCCTCTTCGGTCACCAAACAACAAAGGTAGCTAGCCACGCCTACGGGCGCAGCCAAAGCCCTAGCATCTTTGGGAATGGTGAACTTTACTACCCTCTTCCGATCAGGATTGGAGCTTGGAGTGGGAAATCTATCGACTAACTTGAGACCGATAGATACCTCGTTCGTCTCGGCGGGAGGACTCCTTCTTGGCACTTCAAGCCCGAATGTATCAACCGATGGCACTCCATCGAAGAACTCTTCGAAGGCTCCTGCTGATACCGGGCCTTTGCTCGGCGTGTGTGTCCTTGCGGCCTGGGCCTCATTAAGGGTTGCCTCCGAAAAGGAGGGAGAATCCATTGTCTTTGGGAGGTCCGAGATTCCTTGTACTGCCTCCCCTGCATCGGCACATACCCCGGTCCTCGCCCCTGCCTCGAGATCCTCTACTCGAGGGATGCAAGCTTCATCGACCTTTGGCTCGGGGACTGTCCGAGATGGTTCATTATTTAAAGCATTAAGGTTTCTATCTTCCTCGGAGTCATCGCTTAGCCGAATAGCCAGGTCGGCGATTTTAACCCAACGAGCTATGCTTTTCTTCTTAACCCTCCTTTTCTCGGGCTCTGAGGGACTGGGGATTTCTTTTCTTTTCTTCTCTCCCTCCTTCTCCGAAATAGGGGAAGGACGAGGAGCCTCTCTATCGGTGGACGTCAGCCTCAATTCGGCATCCTTCGATAACCTTGTAAAGAAAAGAGGAAGTAAGATATCAGCAGTATCGATCACATATGGCAAGGAACGAGAGCATTATTGAGCTCACCATGATTCTTGGCCTCCCAAAGGCCTTTCGATATTTCAAGCCAAGCGCGCTCCGAGTAGGTCCTCTCAGCTACCACTTTCCGGACCCATTCCTCCAAGTATTGGATCGCGGCCGGCATTTGAGAAATGGCTACACCTTACAAAATATATCAGTAAGACATCGAAAGAAGAACAACCGATGGATTTAAGTAGGGAAACTTACGGTTCATGTTCTACTTTTTAGGGAACGGCATGTCTTCTGCAAAGATAAGGTCCGAGGTTCTTATTCGAACAAATCGGTTCATCCAACCCCGGTCCTTGTCTTCATCAATGCTCGAAAATGGGGCTTTGCTGGCCCGGCGAGCAAGTTTTACTAGTCCCCCCGGAAGATTCCGGGACTGTACAGTCGAAGTAAATGGTCAACGGTGAAGGGGTGCCCGTCGACCTTACTCACAAAAAAGCGGAAGAGGTGAACTATCAGCCAAACGGAGGGATGAACCTGGCCCAATGTAACATTGTACCTTTTACAAAAGGTGACAATTATGGTGTCCAAAGGTCCCAACGTGAAGGGGTAGGTATAGACGCTCAAATAACCCTCCACATGGGTGGTAATCGCCTCATCCGGGGAGGGGACTACCACATTCTTGCCAACCCATTTACACTCCGTCTTCACCCTGTCAACGATTTTGTTAGTGATCGAACTAATGTACATAGCGACCGGTTCGCCCAGGCCCAGTACTGAAGAGGCCTTCTCTACCTTGAAGTCGGAGCCAGTCGAGCATCCAACCGGTATGAAAACTTTTAGAGGAGGCGCCGCCGAAGTTTCCTTAACAGGGGCAGGCTCAACCTCTTCAGCGGGTTGAGGGGAAGAAGGCTGTTGTTTTTGAGGTACGGATTTTGATGTTTTCGCCATTAGAGTAGAAGAGATGGGAGGCGAGCAAAGGGAAGTGTATGATAGAAGTTTGCTTGAGGCGCTAAAATACAGAGAGCAAAAGCAATAAAATATTCAAACGACGCAAAACCTGGAAATTGAAGAATGGGGGGACTATTTATACTTTTCAAAAGCGGCGGTTCGAAACACGAGATAGGAAAACATTAATTGGTATTTGCAGAAGTTACAGGGTTTGTCGCCAGCTGGGACACGAAAGGACCCTTTTTGATAATGGTCACGTGCGTCATCATGCTGCCATCATTCATCAGCAAGACGTTTTTAGGTTATCTGATTTGACGCTTCGAACTTCGTGTCGTGTTAATAAGTGTGTTCTCACTTAACCTAATCTTGAAAAGCGGCGGCTCATATCGTTTCTTGCCATTACTCTCCAAAAAATGAGGGGACTATCTGTATGGGGTCGGATACGACCGAGCACATAAGAAACACTGGTCTTGGGTTACAATTATCGGTGTGACTTGAGGTCGGTCTCCAATAGATCGAGGCCGGCATTTCGAGAAGGGAAGTTCAAAGTCAGGAGTCATCGGGATAAAGTTCGAAGCCAAGGTATTCGAGATAAGGTTGTCGAGACCGGTATGGATAAAGCATCTTATGGTAGAAATATCAGATTCGCATAACGGAAGGACCGGAAATCTCGTGACTTGTGAATATCTCGGCGGGAATCACGGCCCAAATCAGCAAGGACGTTGAACCCAATAATTTTAGGGATCTTTTACCCTGTAATTAGGTCTTTTACCTTGTATATGATTTTTTTCTCTTCCTATATAAAGAATTCAACCCAATTGTATACGGCAAAACATACGATCAATATAACAGTTAGCATATTTTGACTACCTTCTTCATAAGATACTTATTTCATTATTGTTCATTCCGTCACAACAAAATTACTCAACTTTGGCGGTTTGTTTATTCTTTCTTTTATTTAATAATGAAATAAGATACTTATTTCATTATTGTTTCTTTACTCTAATAACATGTAATTTCACTAATCTACAACCCATTGACGTTAACATATGGTACTACAAATCATGCCTTTGCTCGACCAATGTTTATTCTAATGCAAATTTCACATAAGAGTTGACAAATAGATACCATTAACAAATAAAAGCCTACTATGCTTAACCAATTCAATTTAATTATAAAAATGAACATAAACTTAAGAATTAGGAAAATGTTGTGGTGTTTTTAAATGTAATAATAATCAATATATCGCCAAGGAGATCGTTCAATGGTTGAGGCATAGGAGTAACAATCGGGAAATCTCATATTAGAATTTCAACTGCAATTAGGTGTGAGCCCATTTGCATCATCTCATTATAACCTGTGAATTTGTACACGAAATTCACCTTTAAGACGTTAGCACTAGATATAAGAATCTATAAGCACATATAATGCAAATTTTATTTTTACAAATTCGATATACCATGTACGCCTTTTAGTGAAATGGACATCAAGACAAAAATGTGTTTTAGCATGTTAATGACTTTTCAAAGTTGAATTATTCATAATAAATGACAATTTTCTAGAATTTAACAAGCTGGTACTTCAAAATATACCACATTAATATATGCATTTAATAAATTATAGAGGGAGTCTCATTTTTACTCTACACTGTAGTCTAGTATACCAAATTCTAGCTATAGCTAATATCCAGACGTTTGCTGTAAAAAGAACTAGAGAAACCCAGCCTAATTTACCAACCAAAATTAAATTCATAACCCCCC
>MCJB01022008.1:2397-33761 GCA_002018475.1 Nicotiana obtusifolia | reverse complement strand
CCCCGAGCACAAATCATTAATGTCGTTGAGAATGAAGAAAAAGAGCTGTTACTCCAAATTTAATATATTTTTATATTATGCTTTCACAGGACAAGACATCTGTGCCGTATGAACCTGTTTATAGTGATGGAGGAGCCAGGTATTCATTGCTGTATACATCTTCTTCTGAACTTGTAATTTAAATTGAGATTATTCTAGTGTGAATTTCTCTGTGTTGGTCTTGGAAATATCTGAATTATCAACTTTGATTCATGTGACTTATTATTTCTTGAAGTACCAGTACATTCAAAATATTTTGCAAAAACAGAAGCAAATTGGTTATGCAACATGTTTCCTGACCTGTCAAAATTGCATGTTCTTTGCTATTTTCCCTCATTTGAAATTCTACTCTTGTCCAAAATCAGTATTTTGTTGTCATTTGTTGGTTCGTATCATTGGCTATATAGTTATGAGATTTTTTTGTGTTTGTCTCAGATTTCTTAAAGAATACCGAATTGATATCTCCAAGTTGGAGCCTTTGGTGGCAAAGGTTAGTTATGCTCTACCCTTTTCTTATTTGTTGAATGCATCACTGGTTAAGAAATTTGATTGTATCAGGTTAACAACATAAGTTTCATATAATTGATAAGATATCAAAAGCTTGTATGTGGATCAATTACATTTCAAAAACAACTAGTATAATGATGATCTCTAGGTTTATTTTCGTCTTGCTCAGTGTTGATTTCTTTTGCGAGCTTTGAAGCTTTGTTTTGATTTCATCTGCTCTAAATGTTCAAAATGTTTTCTGCATTTTGCAGCCTCATTCACCTGATAATCGTGCTTTGGCAAGAGAATGCAAGGATGTGAAAATCGACAGAGTATATATTGGATCTTGTACTGGTGGAAAGACAGAGGATTTCATGTCTGCTGCAAAACTTTTTCAAGCTTCTGTAAGATGTTTGCTCCTTTTTATGTCTCACAAGATAATTGCCTCTCTTCCCTTTTTTTTCCAATTAAGGCCTATACGCCAAATATTATTAACAAGAACAAACCCAGTGAATACGCGAAATACTATTAGTAAGAAAAATAAACTTAGGCAGCAAGGTGAAGCAAGTTATCAACCTGATGTTTCATTTCATGTTGGATCATGCGTCTTATATGCAAGTCAAAAATTCTGCTTTCCTTTAAAACTAGTTGGTAAACTATATTATCAGGTGAAAATATGCAAATTGATACTTCACCATGCTTGTCTTGTGCAAAACTTCTGATTAATTGTTCCCGTTTATCCCTCTTTTTAACTATTTTATTATGGCACTATTTCCTTATTTTTATTTAGCTTCAACTCCTGTTAGATCATTGTTGTCAATTATTACCTTGGACTAAGACTCAATTTTATGAGACAGATCTTCTGTTAACTTTTTGCTATAGTTTCATCCTGTTTTAGATGTGAAGTGCAGTAGTGCACGTCGATGAGCTAACTAGCCACGTCTAGTTAAGCAGGTTAAATTAGATATTCATTCTGTCTAAACAAATGACTGTGGCTGGTGCAGGGAAAGAAAGTGAAAGTTCCAACGTTCCTTGTTCCTGCTACTCGACAGGTTTGTAATATTATCTTTCAATACTAGCCAACTACGATGTCAATGTAGACGAACTGTATGATGCAAATATTTGAAAATGTTTCAGGTGTGGATGGACATATATAGTCTCCCCGTTCCAGGATCCGGTGGTAAAACATGTTCCGAGATTTTCCAGGAAGCTGGTTGTTATGAACCTGCTAGTCCTAGTTGTGGTGCTTGTCCTGGCGGCCTTCCAGATACTTATGGACGGCTCAATGAACCTAAGGCAAGCTGTTAATTATTTTATCCGAATGGTAAACTCGTTGTTGATATGCTCCCACAGTCAGTGGCGGTACTAGAAATTTACCAAAGGGGTGTCAAAATATAAACAAAGTAAACACACCAAAAAGGTCAAGGGGATTCAACATATAGTATATGTACATTTTTTAATTTTTACCTAACTACAGAGTGTTTTTTTACCGCGAAGGGTTGTCAATGCATAAGGTGGCCCGGCACTGCCCACTGTGGGCAAGTTGTTAATTCTTCTACAAGAATAGTGGGGTACTTGGCTATGATACTACTAAAAATTAAAAGCCATTGGCTCATTTCAGGCAAATTAGGATACTGTTACTGAGTTTTTTCCTAGAGCAGGATATTTTTAGTACACTAAAGTCATTTGGTTTGACATTAAATACCTCACAAGCAGATAGCTAGAGTTAGGATATGTTTATTTAGAGCTAATAATCAAGGGAAAATCACAACAAGAGTAGGAATATACCTAAAAAGATAAGGAGGACGCGACAGCAGAGAAGGAGCACAATAGCACAAACTGAATTTTGTAAACAATCTTTTTGGTATCAAAAGTGAAAGCAAACATGGAATTGTAGGTAAAAAGATCAATTCTGCCAACTGCATTGTTGGTATTTTACCTGACTATATGATTATTCTTTTTCAGGTGTGCGTTTCGACCACAAACAGGAACTTTCCAGGTAGAATGGGGCACACTGAAGGTCAAATATATCTTGCATCCCCATATACAGCTGCAGCATCAGCATTGACTGGTTATGTCACTGATCCTAGAGAGTTTTTGATGTGAAGTTGTTGGGAGTAACTCATTCTCAAAGTTGGACAATATGCTTTACACTGGTAGATGAGAGGGGCTAAGCTCTTGCTTTTGATGTTATGGTTTTCCATTAAAGGGCTGTTTTATTCTGTTTTCATTTTTTGGTTTTTATGTTTTGGAACTTGAATAAATCCTTCTGATAGTTGATGCAATGAGAATACGAAAATTGCTTAAGGTAATATTCTGGTTCAAGACTCCTTTGAGCTCAAAAAGACAATATTTGGTTTTACTTTTTTGCTAGCATATGCACAAATCAACAGAATGAAGAAATGACATTGTGATAACACTTCAATAGGCTTGATTGAAAAAATTAAGTTTGTCAAACAATTTGAAAGTTGTGAAGTAGAAACGATAAAATTATTCATGCCTGTAGTTTGGGATGGATCTAACTTTATAGTATATAATGTTCAGCCATTTTATGTAATATTCTTTCGGAATATAATATTCGTGAACTCTTTTTTTTGTTTTTTGTTTTAGTTTTTGTATAATCTATATTTTAGCTAATTTATAATTAAGCAAATGACTCAAAGTATTAAAATAAATAAAACAGTGAAGATTATTTTTAAGATGAATATAATTGCCAATTAGATATAAAAAATCGACTACTCGGATTATTTGGTGTTGTTTACAAATGAAGTTCTTTTGATTTTTATATTGTGAAGTTGAATCGCCTATGATATATTTTACAGAACCGTATAAGAATGTATATAATCGCCAATATTACATAGAAGACGAACTTAAAATTGAGATAAATTTTTGCAAAATATTTTGAGATTGTGATCTTATGATTAACAAATTCTTTTTCGAAAAAGCACTTAGTTTGACAAACAAGGTTATGAAATATAAACAATAAGGTTAGTCATGTACTCGTAATGTTTCTAATTTTTATAGTAATATATTATTCATCCATTTCTTCGTATGTGATCGTAAATAATACATGGACGAATTTTAGATAATTATATAAGCGATCTATGATTTCACCACGATCTCCCATTTTATAAAAAAATAATTATGGTAATAACTAACAAGCGATCAATTGGTAGGTGATCGTAAATAATAAGTGGAAGATTTTTAGGTAATATGTAGGCGATCTATGATTTCACCAAGATCATTTACTTTATAAAAAAAATATGATCCTGATAATAACTAATAAGCAATGAGCCGGATATCACTAAGGCGATCACAAATAATACATGAGCGGTTTCTAATAACACATTGGCAATCTAATTTCATTTGAATCTTCCATTCTATTAAAAACGCTCTTGGTAATAATTAATAAGCGAACCGGATATCACTTAAGCGATCATAAATAATACATGGACGTTTTCTAAGTAACACATAGGCGATTTAGGATTTCACTAGGATATCTCACTTTATAAAAAATAATTCTGGTAACAACTAATAAACAATTAACGAAGATCACTTAGGTGATCATAAATAATACATTAGCAATTTCTAGATAATACATATGCGATCTATGATTTTACCAAATATATCCCATTTTATAAAATACAAAAATGATCCTGGTAATAACTAATAAGAGGTCAACCAAAGATCACTTAAGCGATCATCACAATACATGGCGATTTCTAGGTAATACATAGGCGGCATGTTTTCACCAGGATCTCCTTCATTATAAAAAATAATTTTGGTAATAACTACAAAGCGATCAATCGGAGATCACTTAGGCTATTATATAATACATGAGTGGTTTGCATGTAATGAATAAGTGATCTATGATTTCATTAGAATCTCCCACTTTATAAAAAATAATTCTAGTAATAACTAATAAGCGATTAACCAGAGATCACTTAAGAGATCATACATAATACATGGACAATATCTAAATAACACATAGGGATCTATGATTTCTCTAGGATCTCTTATTTATATATAAAAAAAGGATCCTAGTAATAACTAATGAGCAATCAACAAGAGATCACTTACGCGGATCATACATAATACGCGAGTAATTTCTAGGTAACACATATGCGATCTACGATTTCACCAGGATCTTCCACTTTATAAAATGTGATTATGATAATAACTAATAAAACGATCAACCAGGAGATCACTTCGGCGATCATAAATAATATTTGTGCGATTTCTAGATAATTCACAGGTGATCGTCTATGGTTTCATCAGAATATTCCACTTTATAAACACATGATCCTTGTAATAACAAATAAGTGATCAATCGAAGATCACTTAAGCAATCATAAATAATACATGAGCAACTTCTAGATAACACATAGGCGATTTATGATTTTACTAGAATATCATACTTTATAAAAAAATAATCATGATAATAATTAATAAGTGATCAAACATAAATTACTTAGGTGATTATAAATAATACATGAGCGATTTCTAGATAACACACAGGCAATCTATGATTTCATTAGGATCTTCAATATTAAAAAAAAATAATTTTTGTAATAAATAATAAGTGATCAACCAAAAATTACTTAAGCGATCATAAATAATGCGTGAACAATTTCTAAATAACACATAATCGATCTATAATTTGCTAGAATCTCCGATTTATAAAAAATAATCCTGGTAAAACTAGCAAGCGACCAAATACCATATTTTAGAAAATCAGTAGTAGTATCATCTTTCACATTTAATCTACTAATCAAATGTACATTCACCCAAAACGTGAACTATGAATTGCTCTAAGATAAAAGTAAAAATATCCAAGTATAATACATTTACATGTGTCAAGTTTTTAGAAAGCTTGCTTGACACTTGGTGGAATAATGGAGAATTGATTCACCCTCTTGCTTCTACACATATCAGAAGATGTTGGAAAATTAAAATCACTACAATCAAACAAGAAAGTAAAGATAACTAAACTATTAAAAAATATGTTAAATATGGCAGCAAAGTGAAAACGGGGAAGAAGAAGTAATCAGCATACAATATGTGCTTCCAATTGCTAATTATATATAAAATCATCCCTTGTGATATATTTTTTGACATTTTAGCTAAACTATTAAAAAATATGTTAAATATGTTCCGTTCTTTGTTAGTTGCCACTAGTTTTTTTTTCTTTTTTTTTCTCCCTCTTTCGGTATGTATTTTTGGGAGTTGAAAAACCATAATTAGCCTCAAATCATAATTTATACTGCAGGGTTACAGTCCCAAGTCTGATGGTTTTATGGTTATTGTTACTTATATTAGTCGAAAATATTTTTCTCCCGTAACAACTAAGTGAAAAATAATCTACGGAGTTGGTTAAATTTGGAATGAGTTGAATTAGACATAACAATGACAATTTATCTAAAACCTAACAACTTGTGCTTCAAAATCACCCATATTAATTGTGATTTAATAACTCATACTACGAAAAACTTCTCATTTATAACCTACACATAGTGCTAACGAATTTTATTTATGGACATTAAAGCCAGACGATTGCTATGAAAAGCAATCGACCAAATCCTCACCTTTCTCCTAGATCATTTATGTACTCCCTTCGATTTAATTTAAGTGATTTTTTTTGTTTTTTTTTTGTGATTTATAATTTTTGAGTTTTCAGATATCAAGAAGGGATTAACTTTTTCTTTCCAAAGTTGTTCTTGAAGTAAAGAGCGTAGGAGTAATTTGTTATATTTTTAATAAACAAATTAAGGTGAATATGATCAATTTCATTGTTAATTAATGAAAAAAATAAATTTCTTCAATATACGTGAAAAGAACCAAAAATTTACTTAAAATAAACAGGAGGGAGTAGTAGGGAAGGTGGAATGCCAAGAATAGGATAGTACCAACTCTTGCTTATTAATTGAATATTAAAGCTTACGTTATTACATTCAATTTTAAGAAGACAAACATGGCTGCTGCATACATTTTTTATACAATACTCTAGAATGACGTTATTGAAGGATGCTTGTGAAAAATATGCTGTTAATATGTTACTTTATATTCAACTCTTATGTTACTACTATTATTTTTCTTATTAATGTGCATTAGAAGGTGCCGACTACACTTCTCCCAAAAAATGAAATAAAAAAAAGAAGAGAAATTGAGCCATATTTCTTGAGAAAGGCTGCCTTCTTTCAAGCACGCAGCTCACTGTCGGCTCGTTATATTTTTAATATGCGAAAAGTGACAAGTAAAAATAAAAATTATTTTTAGAGTACTTGAAAATTACAAGAGAACGGAGGGAGTATTTTTTAAACTTATAATCTAACAAGCCATTATCATTAGTATAATTATAAATTAGCTCATTATGGGGTCGTTTGGTAGGATGCATTAGAGAAAATAATGCATGCATTACCTTTTGGTGTTACTAATCCCTTGTTTGGTACACTTTTTTAACCTATGTATTACTAATGCAAGTATTAGTTATACAACCTATTTGATATTACCCTGTGTATAACTAACATAGGAAGCTATGGTATTTGCAATAACAAAGCTATTAATGCATGCATTAGCATGGTTAAAGACAAAATTATACTTAAAGCTAAAGAGTATGGAGGGCATTTTTTGTAAACAATCAATTTTCTTAAAAATTATACAATGCATTTTAATTTTAAAAACACCACACCAAATATTGGATAAGAAATCTTGCACTACTAACCCATGCATTACTATTCCTGCATTGCTCATATACCTTATTTAGCACTATTTTTATACACCCCACTAAACGACCCCTTAAGAGTATAATAAAAAGTTTACAATTAAATTATTTTTAAATTATAGAGATGTAATACTTTTTAAATAAGAAAGAAAGAGTGTCATTTAAATTGAAATATAGGAGAATCAAAAGGAAATATTTTTTTCTATATGATTTAAAACTTTTTTTCTTAAACAACATTCAATTAAAATAAAGAAATTTGTGTATAGTTTAACTAGGGGTGTACAAAGAAAACAGATAAAGCGCACCGAACAGATAATCCGAGTCAAATCGGGAAAAAAATTTGATTGTGGTTTGGTTTGATTTGGTTTGGTATTAAAAAAAAAAAACGACCATAATTGATTTGGTTTGGTTTTAACTAAAAAAAATCAAACTGAAACCAAACAAACCCGATAGTATATTTTTATATAATTTTTAAAATTACTTTATACATATAACTATTTATTGTAATGTAATTTATAAATATTTTTTAAACATTTCACAATTTTATCTTTTAACGTATTATTTCAAGTTTGGAATAAATCTTATAGCCCATAAATGTAGTAACTCAAAGTCTCAAACAAAGTTCAAATCAATATTAATATTATTAACAAAAAAAATTCAAATCAACACTAGGAATGATGATAGTGTTGAATATCTATTTTTTAGTTTTACATTGGTTTTTAATAAAAATGCATAACTTAGTTTATCTTTTTTTCTAGTGCTTAGTTATGTAATTAATAGTACTTATTAGCTATACTTATTTTAGCATAACCTATATAGTATTTTTAGATTATGTCAATTTTTATTATGACTTATTAATTAGTAATATTTACTTTATGCAATTTTATTATCTTTGTTATTGAATATTTTAGTATAATGTTATGACTTATCTCATATTATTATGTTATTTTCTTGAAAAATACATTATATATTTGTATCTTACTGACACTAAAGAAATATTTTGAGCACAAATTACATATTTTATGAATGAAGACTTAACTGGGAAAAAACCTGAAAACTTTGAAACAAAACCAAAAAATCTAAAAAAATTGAGATTGAAAATTACTGATTTAGTTTATAAATTTAAAAACTTTGACACCATTTGATTTGGTAATTGAAAATGGAAACCGTTACGTATTTCCCATTTTATGACAAGAGCTGCGCCATTTCAAAGAGAAGAAATTCCCCCTTGAATTTTGTCACATGCTGAGTGGGACCCGATCCGGAGTTGTGTAGACTTAACGGCCACAGCCGCCATTTCACAGCCTCCAAAACTGCGCCCATTTCTTCTTTAATAAAGAGCTTTATCACTGCCCAACAAGAAACTGAAGCTAATTCATACTATCAACAATGGCGTCTTCAGCTGTAGCTTCAAGCTCCACACTTCATGTCATCAACAAGGTTTGTGTATCCGCAAGAAATAGACTTATCATCCTATAGTCTTAAAAATTTAAGTTTCTTGAAATTTGAGTGGCTCAATTTTTTCTGATTTTTCTGTTATTTGTTGTGCAGAGAGATGTGGGTCTATCAGCTTTCTCATCACAACCTTCATTTTGCATTCAAACTACCAAGAAGAAGGTGGTTTCCAAGAAAATATTTTCTGTAATCTCACCACAGCAGACTGAACGCAAACCAGCTACCACTGGCTCAGTTGGGTATTTTGATTTGTTTGAAATTTCATTTATTTTGGGAATTATTTTTTAATTGTTGCATAATATTGGCATGAGATGAGTTTAAACAGATTAATGGAGTATATGATTAGTGATGATTCATACAACCAACCCCAACTTGTTTGGGATTGGCGTGTAATAGTTGTTGTTGGACAAATATTTGGTTTTGCTAATATTGGAACGAGATGAGTTTAAACGGATTAATGGAGTACATGATTAGTGATAGATTCATATAGCCGACCCCAACTTGTTTGGGATTGGCGTGTAATAGTTGTTGTTGGAAAAAGATTTGATTTTGCTAATATTGGAATGAGATGAGTTTAAACGGATTAATGGAGTACATGATTAGTGATGATTCATATAGCCAACCCCAACTTGTTTGGGATTGGCGTGTAGTAGTTGTTGTTGGAAAAAGATCCGATTTTGCATAATATTGGAATGAGATGAGTTTAAACAGATTAATGGAGTACATGATTAGTGATGATTTTTATAGCCGACCCCAACTTGTTTGGGATTGGCATATCGTAGTTGTTGTTGGAAAAAGATTTGATTTTGCATAATATTGGCATGAGATGAGTTTAAACAAATTAATGGAGTACATGATTAGTGATGATTCATATAGCCGACCCCAACTTGTTTGGGATTAGCGTGTAGTAGTTGTTGTTGGAAAAAGATTTGATTTTGCATAATATTGGCATGAGATAAGTTTAAACGGATTAATGGAGTAACATGGTCGACCCCAACTTATTTGTGATTGAAGTGTAGTAGTAGTAGTAGTAGTTGTTGTTGGAAAAAGATTTAATTTTCTCGAGAATAAAAGATCCAAGCTTGGGGCATTTACATTGTATTGTTGGAATTCAATTGGAAAGGGCTTAATTGCTTCAAATGAGGACTCTTTTTGTGTTTGTGAATTTATGTGTTAGGTTTCTCAATCTCTCAGTTAGGGATCAAGAATAATTAGGAATAGTAAAGAAATGATGGAGTTATTTTTATCTGTTTGAAGAACAAGACAGGTGATTTATACATGATTTATTCCATAGTTGGACTAAATATGCACCATTTGATTTTGTTGGGTTGGATTAAATCTGCACTAGAGGCGGATCTAGGAATTGAACTTTATGGGTTCAGGATGTAATTGAATCCACATACCATTTGAGTTACTAGGTTCAAAATTTACTTGTGTACAGATTTTTTAATATATATATATATATATATATATATATATATATAAATAAGGTCTGAGCCAAAGCTATTGGGTTCGGCTGAACCCTTAGCTTTTACTGTACATTCGCCCCTTGATTTGTACCACTTTTAATCTTGCTTGGCTATTAGTGCTCCACCTTAGTGACCATTTTGAGTCAAATCCGGAACTTAGGTAATTTTTGTTGATTTTTTCCCATATGGGTTTTTGATTTTAGTGAATCTTGATTGTGGATTTGTGATAACATTTGGTAGGTTAAGACTGGGATGACTATGACTGAGAAGATATTAGCTAGGGCTTCTGACAAGCCTGAAGTTACTCCGGGTGATAATGTGTGGGTTAATGTTGATGTTCTGATGACACATGATATTGGTGGCCCAGCCTCTTTTGGAGTTTTCAAAGAACAATTTGGACAGAAAGCTAAGGTATTTATTGCTGCTATTGGAGTAACTTGTGTATGCTAATATGATCGAGTGATGCGTTTTATCTATTAGTACTTGGTAATTGAGAAAACTACATTTCTTTGTGTACTTAGAAATGTAAATCAATTATATACACCAAAGTGTCTCTACACATATGATTCCTGATTGTCTGAAAATGATTGTTCATGTAATATGAAAATACGTGAATCAAAGAGAGAATTTTTTGAGCATTAGAAACCATCTTTTGCAATGAAATCTTTTTTATAACTGCCAACTTATTCGAGCTCGAGTCAGTTAGACTTTGGCTTCTCTCATTAGTTTGAAGCCTGATTATAGAGTTGGATTGGAATTAGCTGGGAGGTTATAATGGCCTTCAATTGTGTACATGGTCAATTAATGTATTTGGTGTTGGTTGATAATTTGATTCCTCTGCCTTATGTCATATTGCAATATGATTTTCTGGTATGGATACTTCACACTTTAGGCTTTGCTTTGTGTAGCTTAACTTTTTCGTTATTGCAAAAGTAGGTCTCTCCCCTCTTGGTTGAAGCAAATAATCACAGTTCATCTGGAAACTTCTCCTTTTCTTTTCCTTTTTGTTCATTGCTTTTAGCCTTTTAGGTATTGGAAGTAGATTTTTTGTCAAATTTCATATACATGTTCTGGATGATAAAATCAAGGCAATGAGTAACTAGTGGCAGTTTATGTCATTCTTTGTGAAGTTTTCTAATGAACTGAAAACTGTTGAGGACAGAGTTAACTATATTGAGGAGAGGCATGTTTCTCCAAATAAACATGATGTGGCTGTTGTTGATACCATAGGTCTGGAATCCTGAGAAGATTGTCATCATACCTGATCACTACATATTCACGGCTGACGAGCGAGCAAACCGTAATGTGGATGTGTTGAGGGACTACTGCAGTGAGCAAAATATTAAGTACTTCTATGACATTAAAGATCGTGGGAACTTCCGGGTACGATTATGTTCTATATAAAAGTTCCAACTTATTATACGCTTTGCTGCTTCTGTTGTCTGGTGTTAGACAAATGAAAAACTAATATGTGACGTATTGTATAGGCTAATCCAGATTACAAAGGCGTCTGCCACGTTGCTCTTGCCCAAGAAGGTCACTGCAGACCTGGAGAGGTGAAAATTGTTTGCCAGTAATCGCAATATGAAAGTGTCATAATATGTGCTGGCATATGCTTTTAACTCAGTAAAATTCTTATATTATCAGGTTTTATTGGGAACAGACTCTCATACATGTACTGCCGGAGCGTTTGGGCAATTTTCTACCGGAATTGGCACTACAGATGCAGGTTTTGTGTTGGGTACTGGAAAGCTTTTGCTCAAGGTCTGTTGATGCAGCCTACACAGAAGCTGTGGTTTAGAATCATTGCAGTGCTGTTTAATTTATTTCTGTGGAGTACAGAAACTTCTTAATTACTTTTAATTTAGAGGAGCACTATCTATGACTATCAATTCTGCTGCCAAAAGTTATAAGTTCTGTTCTTTCGCCTTCAATATGCATTTTTGATTCCTGTTTGAAAATTTAAAGCTGTGACATGCAAAGTACGTTCATTGACATTTTCCTCTATAAAATTTGGACCTTCATTATTTGTGATTAACAAATGGTGCTGAATCAGTCTTTATTCTCTTCAGATTCTGTGCCTACTGCATTACTTTTGGATACTGAACTGAGCTTTTTCTCCTTCGCATGATGTTGGGAACCTTCTTTGCTTAAAAGCTCAAACTTTCTATCTGTACTTGTTCCATGTCTGTAGTTGACACTTTCATATGATATATACCCATTATTTCTCTTAATTTGTACTAAATAAAGGTTCTTCGTGCTAATGGACATAATATATGAAATTTATATCTGTATGATGTAGGTGCCTCCAACTTTGAGATTTGTCTTGGATGGCGAAATGCCAAGTTACTTGTTAGCTAAGGATTTGATTTTGCAAGTAAGTGCTGTTATATATAGTCTGTGGCTCATTTCTGTCAGTTGGATGTCTTATGTGCGAGCTGCTATCTGTCTGTATTTCTTCTTTCGCTGACTTTGTTAGAACGATAATATTCCAAAATTCACTTGTTGTCTGTTGGTACTTTCATGTTGCAGATTATTGGTGAAATTTCTGTGTCTGGTGCTACATACAAAACAATGGAGTTCGTTGGCACTACAGTTGAAAGTTTGAGCGTAAGCTTTCTTGATATTTTTGATGAAAATGAGCAGGTATTTATTTTTAAATAGTAACAGCTCTCATTGCTCTAATAGATGGAAGAAAGAATGACATTATGCAACATGGTTGTTGAAGCTGGTGGAAAGAATGGTGTCATCCCAGCCGATAAAACAACTTATGACTATCTCAAGGTAAATGGATCCAAGCCGTCGGGTCAAGTTACTTCTTTAGATCCTTCCCGTCCCTCATAGGCTTAATATTATTCAGCACATGCTATTTCACAATCAATAATATCCTAATTGCTTGGTCTAGAGAAGGAAAAGATCTGCTACTCAAAAGCTGATATATATTAATTTACTGCTGTCACAGGACAAGACTTCTGTGCCTTATGAACCTGTTTATAGCGATGAAGGAGCCAGGTAATTAAAATACTGTTTATCCTCTTTTCCCAAAGCCATAGCGGTTTCACATCATTCTAGTGTGTATGTCCTGTATCTTAGTCTTAATAATATCTTAACTGTCAACTTGATTCACGTGCGTGACTTTTAGTGCTTGAAATACTTTCCAAACTGTATTACAAAAACAGAAGGAAATGTTTTTATTCACCATGCTTCCTCACAATACATTAAGGTCGAGCTGTCAAAATAGTGCGTTCAGTGTTATCTTTCCTCATTTGGAATTTCAAATTGATTGTGTTTTTCTTTCTGATATCCTCCGTAATATGCATTCATGTCTCCGTTTCTTTCTCTGAAATGTAGCACAACAAAGGTTGGCTCGCTTTTTATATATTATCTTAATGTTATGATCTTGGAAAACTTATGCGGAGCTATTTTACTGGTTTTTATGAATACATCCTTTCTAGTTAATTTCTCAAGCTTAATTGAAGCTTTTTGGTTGTTATTCTCCAATGTCGTCAGTTGAGTCCCACATCAATGGGATATGGGGTTTCTTAGTCTCTTTATATGGTCTTTGACAATCCTCACCTCATGAGATAGCTTTTGAGGTTGAGTTAGGCCCAAGACCCATTTCTTTATCATGGTATCAGAGCTAGACGCATCGCAACTCATTGTTTGCCCGGTGTTGGGCCCCCGTCTTATATTATCCATGCTCCAGATGTCCAGTCGTGGGCATGCCGGGGGTATTGAGTCTTACATCAGTGGGATATGGGTTTGTTGGTCTCCTTATATGGTCTTGGGAAATCCTCACCTCATGATCTAGCTTTTGAGGTTGAGTTAGACCCAAGGCCCATTTCTTTATCATCGTCGTTTTGACATCTATAATGAATAGGTTTAGTAGGATCAAGTGTACTGATCTTTGTTTTGCTAAACATAATCGATTACATTCTCTAGATGGACCTCTTACACAATTCTTTTGCTCTTATAGAGCTTTCTTAGTAGCAACACATGCAAGTATGGGGGTGCTATCGCACATTTAATTTTATTTTACCAGTGTTGTATATTGTTGTATTGAAACTTGTCCGATTTCCTCTTAATCATTTCAAGGAAATTAGTGAAACTTGAGATTTGAATGAGAAGCAATAGGTTTTAATTTCACATTCTGTAATCAAACTAGCAATGGGAAGAAAAAGGGTGAGTCTTTTAGTATCCTTGGTCACTTTTCAGATCCAACATAAATTCAAGAATCAGACTGTAAGCAAAGTAGAATAAGAATACATGAGGGCGTGTGGCAATGTGTTTGCTCAGGGGGGATGCAACTTCTTTTTGTTTTTTCCCCTTCTTCTTCATTTTCTAGAATTTGGTCGAATGGTGTTTGATTCTCTTGGTGCGTTTATTCTTTGTAACTTGTTACATAGAATGTTGTATTGCACGGCTAGCTTTCGAGATCAGACTGTGGTATACAAGTAATGGAAATGGGAAAAGAATTACACATCTAGTGTCCAATTTCAAGGAAGCGGGAATTATATACACTTCTGTTTGCGTTGCTTCATTGTTATAACAACTTCTCGTTGTATCCAAAATCAATATTTTGTTATCATTTATAGATTCACATCAGCATGACCTTTTATGATATATTTTCTTTTTTCATCTCAGATTTCTTAAGGAGTACAGAATTGATATCTCCAAGTTGGAACCTTTAGTGGCTAAGGTTGGTTTTATGATATATTCTTTTCCTACTTGTTGAATGCATAACTAGTACTTAAAAGTGTTATGTTATCAATATAATTTGGTATGTTTCTTCTTAGTGATAAGTTGGGAAAAGCTTGAACATGGTCAGTAACATTTTTACCTTTTTCTGTTGCGAAAAATCAACTAGTGTAGTGTTGTATGTGGATCTTTAGAATTCTTTCTTCTTGTTTAGTGTTGATATGTTTGCTCTGAAGCTGTGTTTTTTGTCTTATACTCTCGTTCCAAGCAGTGGCGAAGGGCGAAGCCAGGAATTTCATCTAGGATGTTCAAACTTGAAATAAGTAAAAAAATCCCCGATAAAGGGTGTTCAATATACATCATATACCACTAAAATCTAATATTTTACCTATATATACAATTTCGACAAGGGTGGTCAGTTGACCACCCTTAGGGTTATGTACCTTCGCCCCTGGTTCCAAGTATCATTTGCTCTAAATGTTCAAAATGTTTTCTGCATTTTGCAGCCTCATTCACCTGATAATCGTGCTTTGGCAAGAGAATGCAAAGATGTGAAAATCGACAGAGTATATATTGGATCTTGTACTGGTGGGAAAACAGAGGACTTCATGGCTGCTGCAAAAGTTTTTCTAGCTTCGGTAAGATGTTTACTCTTTTATAGGTCTAACAATGTAATCTTTTATTTGGCCCTGTCTCAGCAGAAACCTATCTTTGTGAGTTGGTGGCTGTTTATTTTTCCACTTCCCATAATAAGTACTTGAAACAACCCCGTCAGTTACCTATTAGGTTTGACATGAGAAAATGGTTTACCCTATTACTGGTACCAGTTTAGTGAAAATGTTTTTGAAGTACTCAAATATTACGAGTTTCTACTGCTGACAGATGACTATGATGCTGCTGCCAACCACCAGTGTCGCCTGCCTGCAGGCATAGAACAACCTTTTTCTTTTATTCAGAAAGTGGAAAAGAATAATTTTGATCCGGAAGCAACTGGAAAGTATTCTTTGGTGTGTAGTAATTGGGCAAATGATGTTACCACTCACATTTAGATCCAATAATCTATTACTTGAATGGGGAGCCTTGGAGCAACAGTTAGTTGTCTTCGTGTGACCTATAGTTCACGGGTTTGAGCCTTGGAATCAACCACTAATGTTTGTATCATGGTAGGTTGCCTACATTACAATCCCTTGGAGAGCGGCCCTTTCCCGAAACCTGCGTGAACGCTTGATGCTTTGTGCACCGGGCTGCCCTTTAATCTATTACTTGAATGCTAGATTTATTCAGCCATACCTGTTTATGCTTATTCAATTAATACCCAAAACCCATTTGGCATCTCCTTGTAGTGTCGTACTCCTCTGGTAGAGAACTTGATGTGCATGCTGCAATGTTGCATTCCGACTTAGCACACATATCTTATGTGAAAGTCAAAGTTTCTTTTTCCTTTAGATTTCTGGTAAACTATACAAGCAGGTGAAATATGCAAAATGATGTTTCACTTTCTTGAGCAAAGATTCTAAGTGTTCCCGCTAATCTTTTCTATGTGGCATACTTGTTTTTTTTTGTATTGCAGATCATTGATTTTGCTTTGAGACAAGTGTTGTTCTCACTTTGCGCGATTAAACCGTTACCTTTTTTATGGTTTCCTTCTCCTTTTAAATGTGAACTGCTATAAAAATGAGCTTAATCAGGACATCCAATCAAGCAGTTTAATTTAGATCTTTTCAGGCTAAGCAAATGACAGTCGCTTGTGCAGGGAAAGAAAATAAAAGTTCCAACATTCTTGGTTCCTGCTACTCAAAAGGTTTGTATATTTATCTATTAATACCAGCCAGCTACAATGTCAATGTAGACCGAACTGTCTGATGCAAATATTTGAAATTTTTTTAGGTGTGGATGGACATATATACTCTCCCCGTTCCAGGATCTGGTGGTAAAACATGCTCCCAGATTTTTCAAGAAGCAGGTTGTGAAACACCTGCTAGTCCTAGTTGTGCGGCTTGTCTGGGCGGCCCTCAAGACACTTACGCACGCTTGAATGAACCTAAGGTAAGCTGTTAATAATCTCATGTGAATGGTAATTTTCATTAACACGCTCCCACAGTATGCCAAGTTTGTTAATTGTTATATATGAATAGTTGATTAGTGATTAATATACCAACCACTGTAAAGCTTTTTTGACTCTGATATTACTACAAGTAGAAGTTGTTGGCTCGTCTTGAAAAAATGCAGATACTCAGAGTGTATTCTCTATAGAGCAGGAATATATTAGTGAACTGAAGCCGAACCTTACAAGCTGATTGCTGTATCTGGGATAACAAAAACATAGAAGGGGAGCCTTGGCGTAACTGGTAAAGTTGCTGCCATGTGACCAGGAGGTCAGGGGTTCGAGTCGTGAAAACAGCCTCTCGTAGAAATGCTGGGTAAGGCTGCGTACAATAGACTCTTGTGGTCCCGCCCTTCGCTAGACCCCGCACATAGTGGAAGCTTAGTGTACCGGGCTGCCCTTTTTTTATAATGGTGACATAACGTGGACTCTCTTTGCCACTTTATGCTAACAATCTTTTCAGTATCCTGATTAAAGTGAGAGCAATCATAGAATTGTAGGAAGAAAAGATCAATTTTGCTAATTGCAAGCACTGACTATATGAGTTCT
This sequence comes from Nicotiana obtusifolia, assembly GCA_002018475.1. Classification (NCBI taxonomy): domain Eukaryota; kingdom Viridiplantae; phylum Streptophyta; class Magnoliopsida; order Solanales; family Solanaceae; genus Nicotiana; species Nicotiana obtusifolia. The sequence continues at coordinate 16,240 of MCJB01022008.1, read as the reverse complement.
TGTTTTTCAGGTCTGTGTCTCGACCACAAACAGGAACTTCCCAGGTAGAATGGGGCACACTGAAGGCCAGATATATCTTGCATCCCCATACACAGCTGCAGCATCAGCATTAACTGGCAAAGTCACTGATCCTAGAGAGTTTTTGATGTGAAGTTCTTGAGAGTAATTCGTTCTCGAAGTTGAACAATATACTACTGTATGCTATTAGAAGGAGAGTAAGCTCTTGCTTTTGATGTTATGGGAATTCAATTAAAAGGGGGGCTATTTTGTTCTGTTTAATTTTTTGGTTTTTACATTTCGGAACTTGAATAAGGATTCCCTTCTAATTTTTGTCTTCTTTTGTTGTACTACTGAATCTTGATAGTTAACGCAATGAGAATAAGATAATTCTGGTTCAAGCTCTTCTGTAAGCTCAAATGAACAATGTTTGGTTTTTTGCTAGTTATGCAGAAACTAAGAGAATCAAGAAATGACATTGTGGTAACTTACAAGCTGATTTACGTCAAACAGCGAAATTTAGTCATTTTTTATGGAAAAATAATATTTAACAAAAATACCACCAGCTAAAAAGGTGCAGATACTGTAATATAATATGGGAACCATGGAGTCTTCAAAACCCAGTCATTCACGGTCTTAGCTCCAAAATATTTGGTAACATATATACTCTCTCGATTCAATTATCTGCCTTTTCTGTAAAGAGACGGAGGTTCCTCTGAATTACGTTTGAGAGAGGACAACATGGTTGACAGCTTGTCCTACAAAAAGGATGGGTCTTTTACGTTTTTTTTTTGTCAATTTGGGTCTCGTTTTTTTTTCTTGAGCCGAGAGTCTATCGGAAACAAACTTTTTGTCTTCATATGATAGGGTAAGGTCTGCATAAACACTACGCTCCTCAAACCCCAATTGTAGAATTATACTGGGTATGTTGTAATTTGGGTCTTGTTTATCTGTATATATATTGTGTTGCGGATGCACCCTTGAATGTGGTTTAGGGATCAATGAAGTGAGAGGAGAACCATAAGAAGGTCTTCAAATTCCAGTAGAGACAAAAAACACGAGGTGAATTCGTCCCATAATACCCGATACCTCGGTGTTGGTGCCTGGTGGAAGGTAGAAAGTACCGGTGTGAGGTACCGAGTATCCAGTTGAATAGTCGAGATGTGTGCAAAGACATGCAGAGCTAGGATTTAAAGCTTATGAGTTCTAGTATATTTAAGTTATTGGGTTCCAAATTAATTATTTGTACATATTAGATGAATTTCTTAAGACAAATATAGAGTTTGAACAAAAGTTACTGGGTTCGGCTGAACCTGTACCTTGGTCTTCTGCTACCGCGCGCAAACTGTTTTAGGCTGTACTGTTCATTCTACTTTTATTCTCTGTAATTGTAAATACCCTTAATTATTAATATATATATTCCGCCGCCGTGGAAGTTTACCCTAACGGGGTATTACCACGAAATAAGTCTCTCACTTTTTTTTTTCTCTCTCAACTTTTCTTTCTTTAAGATTTCTTCATCTTCTTCATAAGAGTGTTTTGAGTGAATCGATCCTAATAAACTGGCCCAAACACCACCGTCATAAAAAGAAATTCGTGCATATCCTATTTCTTATATGTTATTCTTTGCTTAACCATTCAATCTTAAACTATGTTAATTTTGTTATAACTAATGGTTGATCAGAGAATAATCAGTTTGAGGTTTATGGTGGGAGGACGATTGCAAGAAAATGTCAGCCGAACTGTCACATACAATGACAACCCGGCTTCTGGTGTATGAATGTGTGCATCTGTCTAAAATAATGAATTTTTTATCAGGAGTAAAGTTGACCTTTTCTGATTTAAAGCTTGATTGGTTAAAAGAAAAATCAGAAATGAAGCTCGATTTATCTTGTTTTAAATGAATTTCATTTTCAAAATCAGAATTCCGTCAGTTGTCTCACAGTTAGGACTTGATTCGTTGAGTTTGGGGGTTGTCCAATCTTTTGCTAACTTAATTGTGAATGTGGTTTTGATTGGTATACCTAATTGTTGGTTTTCAGTTAAGACTTCCATTAATGGTCGCTGATGTTATTTCACAGGATACCGATCTGCAGCTGAAGGCGACCAGACAATTCCGAGATTTGCTTTCTATCTGTATGACTAAGCCTGCTCCAGCTTGTTTTCTGCTGATTTTATTCAATTTGCATATCATTTAGGTATAACGGTTTGTCCAAAAAGATACCTATAGTCAGGATCATTAGCACTCATAGAAGTGGCAGTTCCGCGGCCAAGCGGCAACGTTTCTTAAGAAATATCTTATTTTCTCTATTTATCAGCCGCAACGTTTCTGATCCACAATATCTATGAAAATCGGTGACAAATTAGAACATTCATGTCCCAAATGCGGCTGATTAATAGAGAAAATAAGATATTTCTTAAGAACCCAAGAAGAAGTCACCAGGTCATAATCATCAATATGAAAAGATAAAGCTACCTCAATTCTTTTAATTGTTTTCTCAAGAAGTGGAAAGATCATCCTTGCCTCTCATTTTGATTCACAGAAAGGAATCCTCGTATTGAAAAAGTTATAGAATCTGTGTTGTTCCTCAATTTAATTTGTTGAGTTTCTAAAGAGGGAAGATTCTTTGCGGCTCCAGGTAGAGAGTGATGTTTCGATTACCTTTTCGTGCCTTTTTTAGCGTGTTGTGATTGCAGCTTCATACTTGCTTTATCCTTATGGTTTTTGCGTTCATAGTCTGAAGTTGCTTGGGTTCTCACAAACATTGACCTTCCTACCTGGAGGAATACTGATGTGGTGATTAACCGTTGGCTGGTGCCAATTTCTCCAAAGTTTCAGGATGATAATGTTAAGGTGTGTTATAAAATTGGCAGGCTGATTGTATTTTCTTTTCAACTATAGGCCGAACGTTTTGAATGGTAATTAGTTGTTGGTTTACAGTAAAGTCTTCCATTATTGGTCGCTGGTATTTGGTCAGATAATAAGAATCTACAGCTGGAGGAAACCTCACGATTCGAAGAAATGCTCTCTGACAGTATGACTAATAGATATACTGTCTTCTGATTCGCGTCTTCTGATTGTAGCTTCACACTTGCTTATCCTTATGGTTTTGCGTTCATAGTCTGGTGCTGCTCAGATTCTCATACGGATTATTTCGTGTACCTCGTCGAAAATTAATGTGATGATTGACACATGAATTGGTGCAAATTCTTTTGAAGTTTATGGATTCTTCAAGTGATGATATACGTGAGCAGGTGTGTATTAAAATTGGCAGACGCCTATGTTGTATAGACTGAAGCTATGATTAGCAGGCTGATTGTACTTCTTTCAAAACTATAGGCTGTGATGGCTGTGAAGTCGGGCTTTGCTTCCTTTGCTGGCTATGTTCGACAAGAATCCGAAGCTTTCAATCGAAAAGCCACTAGGACTTTCTGAAACTTTTGTAGTGGCGAGTCACAACCTGCATTTGCGCAGGTCGGTAAATGACTGCTGAAAAGTGTTTACCTGCAATTGTTTGTTCAAAGTATTGCTTTTCTTAAGCACTCAAAATACGCCAGACAAGATTTTAAGAAATTCTTCCTCCTATAAGTGTGTTCTAAAAAGTGTGAAAATAGATTCTTTTCCATCTTCAAGTCTCCAACAAGTCTCTCCAGCTCCAACACTGGCCATCCGTGCTGCGATTTTTTTTGGTCGGAAATTAATTAAATGACTTTTTGTCCGGTGTAAAATATATTTTAAAAAGATAAAAAAGACGAATAATATTTTACTAAGGGCTTTTGTTCTTTTAATCCAGTATAGATGATTCGTGCGGTTGGGACTATGCCACAGAACATATTGCTGTTTTATTAATCCATAGGGTAAAGTAAGGTATCCAAATTACATTAATAGAGTACATCAAACATTTGTTAGCAAAGACAAATTTGGTGTGTTTGTCACCTTTTTCATTCAGTTCTGACAGCAATTACAACATTCTGGAATGGTTTTTAGATTGAATTTCTCAAACTCTTATGCTCATTCATCTTTTAGAGTTATTGTTATATGTTCATTTAAATGTAGGATGAGTTAGGATATCGTATTATTTTTACAAAATTGAAAATTTCAACAGTTCTTTTACTGTAATTATAATTCAGTCTTTAATGTGAAAATTTTTATTTAAAAAAAATCAAGAGACTCATACTCAAACTCTCATAAAAAAAGAATATTTGTGTCCATCATTGTACGTTAGTCGATCATTTTTCTTGCAACAGGGAATATAATTTTTTTTTCTTTTTCAACAAAATGGCAAAAGATTAGTAAGTGTGATGCTTTTATTTGGATTTGTTTCCTATTTTCTTTATTTCAATGTATTTTTCTCGTATACATTTTTGTTTTGAAAAAATTAGTTCGTGCCTTCGTGAGTTAACTAAAGAGTAAAGACTGCGCAAAGCGTGGCTAAATTAACAGCGAAGATCAGTAGTGGTTATTTTTAGGCTTGTTATCTAAAATATATTCATAATTTACAATATATTTAAAGATTAATTAATTCGTTCAAATTTCAGGATTAAGTATCTTGAACTTTTGTATCTTGGATTGTTGAGCTGTTAATTTGGAATTCATAAATTAATGTCCTAAATTTTTGAGCTGCTAATTTTTGAAATTTAGGACTAAGTGATCTGAATTTCTGAACTGCTTATTTGAAATTCAGGACTAAATATCCTGAATTTTTGAACTGCTAATCGAAAATTCAGGACATAAGATTCGAATTTATGGACATAAATACCCCCATTGCGCATCCTGTGTAACATCAAGGAAAGGGAAGGTTCATACTACCGCGGCAAGAGGTCGTCTCCCAACACATTCCCCCTATAGTTGATCTGCCAGAGATTGAGGCATATCTTTTGGAGATGGTCATGTCAGCGACGACAAGTGGATCATTCATGCGCAGACTTAACTGAAAAAGAAAGATTCCCTTTTGTACCGACCTTCTTCCCTTGACTGGTGTAAAGTTTGAGAACTGACTATCTTTAAATATATTGTAAACTTGAATATATTTTAAATAAGGAAATTTTACCTCCTATAGCAAAGGTATACACCCTATTTATCATAAATCAAAATTATTTTAAAATATTATTTTCTATAGCTACCTTTTATATTTTATAGCAAAATAAGTATTTATGATATATACTACCATTGAGGCATGAAATGAGGCATGAAATACGCTATTTATGTTTTTCCTCTCTCTTTCTTTCTATTAACACATGATTCTCTCTCAGAATTTTTCGTCTATCTCATTTCTTCTCTCTCTCTTCGAGCGAAATAGGCCGAATCATAGATACACGAAAGAGAAACAAATCATGAAAGAAAGCCTAAAAATCTCAAAATCAGAAACATGAAAATAAACCTATAATCAAAAAAGGAAGCGGGGATACCTTGGGCAACGGAGAGATTGAAGAGAAAGAGGGATTCTTAGCACGGTAATAACATGTATTATGAATAACTAAAATACTGTTAATACAAATACATTTGAATACACTGAATATAAAATATCGAATACAGTAAATACAAATGTCGAATCTAATGAATGCAACAGTAAAAAAAAATTAATTATTGAAACACACTAAATACAAAAGTTATATACAACTGAAAATCATTCTAATTAATTGGGTTGATAATGAGGCATGTTAGAATTGATTTTGGTGAGTTATATTAGGAGTGTATCACGGTAATTGATATTATTTCCGTTATCAGACAGTTGGCTTACCTATTTTTAAGGTGATTGTTGTTACTGTATTCATGAATACATGGCGCGAATACATGCGCGTACAGCTAGACTGCCCAGATTTTAGGTGTTTTTTGCTGCTGCTATTGCAGCGTGAATACATGTGAAGTCATAGGCGGCTTTCCAGCTATGCCCCATGACTCCTTGGACGCGCCCCATAGCATCTTGACAAGCCTCCCAATGCCTAGCGCTATGGTCGGCCTGTGGTCTTGGCCGCGCCAAGTGACAAGCGCGCCTGTGCTTGTCTCCCTACTGATAGCCCTGGCCAGTGCCCAGTCGCAGGCAGATGCTAACAGTGCCGCGCGCGCAGACAGTGCCGCGCGCGTAGACTCTGATGCTAAAGACAAGGTTGCTGCCAACGGACTGACTTCTACTTTGCAGGAATCTAAGTCCTTTTCATTGTAAATATAAAGTAGTTTTATTTCATGTATTTTCATTATGTCTCCCTAGCTTAGTTGGGTCAAGTCCTGTAACTTTGGTTTATTTTTTTAAGCACTATTAGGGGGGATCAAACAATCAAACTTTCTAGCAAGCAAGCAATTCTCTATACTGGTGTCTCTCCCCCTCGGCACCGTGTTGCTTTTCTGTAATAGCTTTCATTAATGCAATCAAGCTTTCTTTCATTCTCAATTCTCTTTTATGTTCTATCAATTTCTCTTGACATTGATTTTTCCGTACGACAATAACAATCTCGTCTAGAGTACGGAGGGGATCTCAGTTGGTGGATAGTAACTATACGGATATCGGTTGCTTAGACTTACGTCGCCCTTCCAAGGAATCTCAGGAAGGCACCGCGTAACAGTTGGTATCAGAGCCTAGGCTCGACATCGCACGAGGGAACACATTGCCATTACCACCATTTCTGACCATGGTGAATCATGGGGACCGCATTGCGGCCCTCGAAGAGATGGTTGATGTATTATGACTCATCGTGGATACGGTGCCTGATCTAAGAACCAACCTAGTACAAAGATTGGACGACCTGGACCGCAGGATGCGGCAGGATGAAGGTGACATTGCGAACATCAGTCGCGATTCTGAGAGAGACCGGCAAACGGAAGCCATAGAGGCAGTCAAAATTTTTGGTAAATTCGAGGGCCTCCAACAGGAGCGTGCCAAGGATTTAGCTTACATGGCACAAGAGGCAGACATGGGTGACTACCATGCAACAAACTATAGACAACTTGACAGGCCAGCTCAATGTTGTCAACGCCGTATTGCAAGGCCTAGTTCGAGGAGGGGGAAACCAGATCGGGGGTGCTGTGAACCTCGCCCCTGTACCACAAAAGCTTAAGATTCCTGAGCCAAAACCATACAATGGAGCTAGGAATGCCAAAGAAGTGGAGAACTTTATCTTCGACATTAAACAATACTTTGATGTCGTGGGAGAGTTAGAAGAAGCGAAAAAAGTAACAACTATTGCCATGTATCTTCAGGGGGATGCTAAACTATGGTAGCTGGTGAAATACGAAGCCATCAGGGCCGGTGAAGATACTCTCGAGACATGGGCTGAACTGAAGGCAACCATACGCCTACAGTTCTTCCTCGAAAATGTTGAGTACAATGCGCGAAGAAAGTTATGGGAGCTCCGCCAGACCAAGTTAGTGCGGGACTACGTGCGTGAATTCTCCGTGCTCAAGCTGAACATACGGGATATGGGGGACAAAGACAAACTCTTCACATTCCTGGAAAGTTTGAAACCTTATGCCTGTATGGAACTACAAAGACAAAGGGTAGACACTTTACCTAAGGCGATCCAAGCAGTGGAATGTCTTGGGGGCTATAAAGTGAAAGCTCGGAAGAATAGGCCTCAACCTCCTGTTCGAGGGGGATACAAAAGGGGCCAACTTGGCAATGGTGGCCCTAGCAGAAGTGGAGGAGATCGGAGTGCTACCAAATCTAAAGCTCCTTCCTTAGGCAGCAATAATGCTGTATCTAGAAACAATGATCGGGGGAGGAAGCCCCCTTCAGGATGCCGCCATTGCGGCAGGCCACACTGGAACGATGAATGCCCACATGCACTGATGAACGCCTATCAAACTTTTGATGATGGGACGGATGGCGACACAGATGATGCTGACCAGACCGAACCGATAGGTGCCTTCATCGCACTTGTTTGTTCTATTTCTAAGGCCTTAGCAGAGACCAGTGCTGGTATCATTAAAAATAAGGACCCATGCCTGACGGCCAAGAAAGGGAAAAGGAAGGCGGATGAGGGGCCTCCTCTTAACCAAGGGAAGACCTTGATGTTCGTCGAGATGAAAGTTAATGGCAAGCCCAATCGGGTGATGATAGACACGGGCACTACTCACAATTAATTAGCCTCAACTCAGGTGGAATGCCTTGGTCTAGTTGTGGGAAAGGGCAGAAGCCGAGTCAAGGCTATTAACTCACCGTCTTAGCTGGTGGGTGGAATAGCCAAAGGAGTACCAGTGAAGCTCGATCCTTATGAAGGAAAAGCCAACTTGCGTGTGGTGATCATAAATGACTTCGAGCTGATAGTTGGGTTGTGGCAAACTAACACCATTCCAGTGCCTTATGTCGTCATGGTACTGATGATGGGAGCAAATGGGGCCAAGCCCTGTATTTTTCCCTGCACAACCATAAAGATAGTCGCTGAGAACATCTCGGCCTTGCAGTTGAAGAAGGGAGTCAAAAGACATGAATCTACATTCCTTGCTACCCTCTGTATTGAATATATAGAACGTTCCTCGGGTCCTATTCCTGCACCCGTGAAGGAGCTGCTACTGTAGTTTGAAGACGTCATTCTACAGGACATGCCAAAGTGACTCCCGCCTAGGTGCATTGTGGACCATGAGATTGAGTTGGTGTCAGGTGCAAAGCCACCTGCCCGAGCGACTTACAGAATGTCATTGCCCGAGCTCACTTAGCTCCGGAGACAGTTGACGGAAATGCTAGACATGGGGATCATTGTGCCCTCTAAGTCCCCTTATGGGTCCCCTGTGTTATTCCAAAAGAAACATGATGGCACTCTACGACTCTATGTGGATTGTCGGGCCCTAAACAAAATCATCGTGAAGAACAAGTACCCTATCCCGCTAATGGCAGACTTGTTCGATAGATTGGGCGGTGCCATAGTGTTCACCAAAATAGACCTAAAGACAGGTTACTGGCAAGTCCGAATTGCTGAAAGAGATGAACACAAGATGACCTGTGTGACAAGATATAGGTCGTACGAATTCCTGGTCATGCCATCTGGCTTGACTAATGCTCTAGCCATATTTTGCACATTGATGAACCAAAGTCTTCCGAGAGTACATCAACGAGTTCGTAGTAGTCTGCTTGGACAACATTGTGATATATAGCAAAACGTTGGAGGAACAATTAGAGCACCTGCGGAAGGTCCTAGCCCGACTGCGGGAGCACGAACTGTATGTGAAGCTGTCCAAGTGTGCATTCGCCCAAAAGCAGATTGACTTCCTCGAACATGTCATCGAGTAAGGACGGATAAAGATGGACCAATAAAAGATTCAGGCCGTTCACAGATTGGCCGCCACGTAAGGATATCCACGCCTTGAGGCGTTCCTTGGCCTGTGCAACTTTTATCCGTGATTTGTGAAGGATTACTCTCTCATTTCATTGCTGTTGACAGAACTCCTGAAAAAATTCATGCCTTGAGATCGGGGTCCTAGGTGAGCAGAGGTCTTCCACGCATTGAAAGCGGCTATGTCTAGTGACCCCGTCTTGGCCCTTCCTGATTTGGCCAAGCCATTCGAAGTACAGACGGACGCCTCTGACTATGCTCTGGACGGAGTCTTGCTACAAGAGGACGTCCAGTGGCGTACGAGAGCCGGAAGTTAAAGGATGCAGAACGGCGCTATGGCGCCCACAAAAAAGAATTATTGGCTGTCGTCCATTGCTTACGCCTTTGGAGGCACTATCTACTGGGAATCTCGTTCGTGGTTAAGACAGACAACATAGTTGTTAGCCATTTCATGACCCAGCCAAAGCTGAATGGCTGGCAGGCCAGGTGGCAGGAACTCCTAGCGGAATTTCACTTCAACCTGGAGTACCGAAGAGGGAAGACCAACCAAGTTGCTGATGCGCTTAGTCGAAGGGCCGACTTAGCATCGGTGTGCCTACTCTCCACCCTAAGGGGGAGCGAAGTGGCCACCACTATAAGAGACCGAATACAAGATCTACTCCCAAAGGACCCTGCTGAGCAGTATTTGGTCGACTTGGTAGGACAGGGCAAGACTCGCTAGTTCTACATGGAAGATGGGTTCCTAAATGTGAAAGGGAACTGACTTTATGTTCCTAAAGGAGTAGATCTGCGAAAGACTCTTCTGATGGAATGCCATGAAACTTTGTGGGCCGGCCATCCAGGTGAAGAACGCACCATGGCGTTGTTGTGCCGTGCTTATTATTGGCCTCATATGGCTGATGATGTTGCTCAGTATGTGAAGACCTACTTAGTATGCCGGAAAGATAAATTACCGCTTGACATAAGTGGGCCTTTTGGAGCCATTTCTTGTTACAAAGAGACCTTGGGAAAGCGTTTCACTGGATTTCATCATCGGGCTACCCAAGGTAGGAGATCTCACAACTATCTTAGTTGTAGTAGATCGGTTTTCCATGTATGCTACATTTATAGCTGCCCCACAATATATATCAGCAGAAGATACAGCTGAACTCTTCTTCTCTCATGTTGTCAAATATTAGGGTCTGCCTAAGACATTGTTAGTGATCGCGACTCTCGCTTCACTAGCAACTTTTGGACTCAGCTCTTTAAGTGCCTCGGGTCAAAATTGAGCCATAGTCAAGTTTTCATCCGTAATATGATAGCCAGATGGAGCGGTTCAATGGCATGCTAGAGGAATATCTCCGCCATTTTGTTACCGGATCGTAGAAGAATTGGGTGAAGCTTTTGGATGTTGCTCAACTGTGTTCAATTCACAAAAGAGCTCCAATACAAACAAAAGCGCTTTTGAAATTATTATCCGAGAGCAACCACTACTCCCACACACTGTGAATGCCCCAAACATGTCAAAATCTCCTCGAGCTGCTAGCTTTTCGAAGGAATGGAAGTGAAATTTGGAGATAGAGCGGAGCTATCTGGTCAAATTCCAAAAGCGGATGAAGAAGCATGATGATCAAAATCGTCGCTTTGTTGAATACCAAGTAGGAGACAAAATGATGGTGAAAATTCTAAAGCGATACTTGTTTGCAGGGGTCTGACCCTCGTCTATTGCAAAAATACATTGGACCTTTGTCCATTGAGAAGCACATTGGGAAAGTTGCATACCAGGTGGATACCCAAGCATGGTAGAAGATTCATCCAGTCTTCCATGTTAGTATTCTGAAACCTTTTCAGGAAGACATGGAGGATCCTTCACGGAGCCAATTCACAATATTCAGTATTCGAGGCCCTAATTCAACCGGAAAAAAGCAGGTAGAAGCTATTCTTGATGATCGAGTGGTTCATGCTTCAAGGAAAGATCACCAAGAGTTTTTGGTGAAATGACAGGGTTGTGATGCAGAAGAGAATACTTGGGATAGGGGAAAAAACCTCAAAGCCCACAAGAGTCTGGTCGATGATTATTTTGAAAGTAAGATGCCGAGGATGTCGCCAACTCAGATGGGGGAGAATGTCATGGGCGGCTTTCCAGCAATTCCCCATGACCCCTTGAACGCGCCCCATGGCGTCCTGGCAAGCCTCCCAACGCCTAGCGCCATGGTCGGCCCCGTGGTCTTGGCCGCGCTAAGTGACAAGCGCATCTGTGCCTATGTCGCCCCACCGATAGCCCTTGCCAGCGCCCAGCCGTAGGCAGATGCCAACAGCGCTGCGCACACAGACTTTGATGCTAAAGACAAGGTTGTTGTCAACGGACCGACTTCTACTTTGTAGGAATCTAAGTTATTTTCATTGTAAATATATAGTAGTTTTATTTCATGTATTTCCATTATGTCTCCCTAACTTAGTTAGGTCAAGTCTTGTAACTTTAGTTTTTTTTTTTAAAGCACTATTAGGGGGATCAAGCAATCAAACTTTCTAGCAAGCAAACAATTCTCTGTAGTGGTGTCTCTTCCCCTCGACACTGTATTGCTTTTCTGTAATAGCTTTCATTAATGCAATCAAGCTTTCTTTCATTCTCAATTCTCTTTTTTGTTCTCTCAATTGCTCTTGACATTGGTTTCCTGTACGGCACTGAAAATCTCGTCTAGCGTACAGAGGGGACCTCGGTTGACGGATAGTAACTATATGGACATTGGTTGCTTAGCCTTACGTCGGCTTTCCAAGGAATCTTAGGAAGGCGCCGCGTAACAGAATACATGCGCGTACAGCTGGACGGTCATGATTTTAAGCGCTTTTTGCTGTTGTATTCATGAATACATGTTACGAATACATGTGAATACATGCGCGTACAGCTGGACTTCCCTGATTTTTAGGCGCTTTTTGCTGTTGTATTCATGAATACAGCAGCGCGAATACAACGAATACACTATCGTAACAACTGAATAGTAGCTATAGGAAATAATTATGTATATGATAGCTATGAGAAGTTAATAGCCACTAAACAATAGTGGTTTATAAAAATTCCTCTTTAAATAACAACTTAAAAGTGGCTACGTGTGTCGTTTCCGCGCTGCGACAACTGTCTTTTTGATTGGTACCGCAGTCGCCCTTTGGTAAATTAACTATGTAAAAATACACAAACCCAATTTCACGATTAGCTAGAAGACCCAATTAGTGACAAAATTCACCATAAATATACAAAGCCTGAAATTCTGAGAAACACCGTAACAACAGCCATTGTTATTGCTTTTTCTTCAACTAAACCAAGTACGTCTTCTTCCTCTTGCCAAGTCGGCAAAATAGAAAATGTTTCCTTTTAAAATTCAGTATTAACCCGTCTTTTGCTTTTTGTGGATTTAGTTTTTTTTTGGTTTGTCCAGTCAGTTTGTTTTTTTATGAGGAATATTCAAAATATGTAGTCCTTTTACATAGGCATGTATTAGGGTTTTAGCCTTTTAGGGTAGCCTCCAAGTAATAAGAAAATATTTTCTTAGTAAACTGGGTATGGAATATTTTGTAGTTGAAGGCGATGATAAATATTCATTAGTAATTGGTAGATAATGGAATATAAAGAACCCAATGATAGTGTGGAGGAAAGTGAGTGTTAATAGTTAAAGATGCCGCTCGGCCCCTATGGCTTTCCGAGTCAGATCCGGAATTTTAAGTTGTGGGTTCCTAAAGAATTTAAGTTAATATAGAATAATAACTGGATTAACAAAGTGAGTTTCAAGCTAAATATTCTTATACATTTAATGGATTTTTCAATACAACTATAAAATCTAAACAAAAGCTACTGGGTTCACGGTTATTATGTTGGATCCGCCCCCGATAGCTTTGGTATAGTGGTAAGAGTGCACTAGATGATGTGTGGATTAGGCGACTTCATGGGTTCGAACCTTGCCATAACCAAAAGCCTAGTATTTTAGTAAAGAATGATAGAAGAGCAGGACCATTATCCATTTGAGTTCCGAATTGTGCGCCAATAGCCCTCGTGAATTTATTGGTTACGAAAAGACGAGTTAAAAGGAGCCACTTGTGCAGCAAAAAGAGAGGTCGTTTACCTAACAACTTAGATGGGTTGTTCCTGCATAATAATTGTGAGAGGGCGTTAGGAGCTGTTTACCTAGCATCTTAGGACTAATGTAAGAGCAAAATGTACTGGCAAATAAGATGGGTTGAATAATTTATTTGTGTAGGATTAGCTTGATCTTATGGCAACTTTTGTTTTTCATGGCGGTGGTGTCCGGATTAGTATGTGCGCAACTTGACTATTCCGCCCAGTATTGTCAAAGGCTCATTTAAGGTGCGCTTAAACTCAGAAGCTCAGAAAAGCTACTGCGCTTCAAGGCGTGTGCGTTTCCCCGTGAGTTCTATCTTGAATCGGACAGTATTAAATAACAATAGTAATCGACAAATCAGTGTAATGGTTGTTAATTAAAATATCATGAGTGAATTTGTTACTCTTTTTCCTTGAATTACATATATATATATATATATATATATATATATATATATATATATATATATATATATATATATATATATATAT
>MCJB01021997.1:97234-130031 GCA_002018475.1 Nicotiana obtusifolia | reverse complement strand
TAAACATTTGTATAAAGCGAATAATTCTTTCCTATTTATTTCCCATTTTATTTGTGGTTCTGTATATGATCCTAAATAATATCTGCAATGATGTTCTATTTTGTTATTTATATATTTATATTTAAGTACTCCTCCATAACTATGATTGCTTGAATCTGTTTCTACTATATATATGAATTCCTTATTTTCATCAGGAAAATATAATTTCGGTAATTTTTTACACATATTTTTTATTTTTTGTATATATATTTTATCTTTTTCATCAAAATGATATTCTACATCTTTCTTTATTTTTTCTGTAATGGTTTTAAGTTTTCTGCTAGTTTAGGTACATATTCTCTCACTTGGTTTACTAATCCTAAAAAGATTGTAATTTCTTTTTTGTATCTAGAATTTCTTCTGAATTTATTATTTTTTGTACTATATGTGTTTGCATTTTTATCCCATTTTTATCTATTTGTATTCCTAAAAATTCAATTTGGTTTTTCATTAATTCAGCTTTCTTCTTACTCAGGCTAATTCCTGATACTTCTATAATATGTATGAATTTTTCTAATAATCTTAGGTGTAAATTGTGGTATTATGAGTACTCATCCACCCTAAATTGTGGTTTTTCATTTCTATTATCTCAAATCAAGGGACATGGTTCATAGCTAATTTTTGGAAGAAATTTTAGCAAGGTTTGGTTACTCGGGTGAATCTTAGTACAGACTTCCATCAGACCGACGGGCTGGCAGATTGGACTATTCAGACGCTTAAGGATATGTTGCGCGCTTATGTTCTTGACTTCAACGGTAGCTGGGATAATCATTTGCCGCTAATAGAACTTGCCTATTACAACGGCTATCATGCCAGCATTCGGATGGCACCGTTTGAGGCTTTATATGGTAGGAGATGTAGATCTCCATTGGATGGTTCGAGATTGGGGAAGCAGAGTTGATAGGGCCAGACCTCGTGCATCAAGCTTGGAAAAATTTAACATCATTAAGGAGCAGTTGAAAACTGCTCAGAGTCGTCAAAAGTCCTATTCGGATGTGCATCGCAAGGATTTGGAGAAGATGAATTGGTGTTCTTGAAGGTTTCTCCTATGAAAGGTGTAATGCGGTTTGGTAAAAAGGGGAAGTTGAGTACGAGCTATGTCGGACCGTACAAAATCATTCATAGGATTCGTCAGGTGGTATACAAGCTCAAGCTATCACCTGAGATGTCATTAGAGCACCCGGTATTTCATGTGTATGTGTTGAAGAAAGTAGTTTGAGACCCGACACTCATTGTTCAAGTTGAGACTATTGAGGTTAATGAGGAATTGACTTATGAAGAGATTCCAGTTTCTATTATTGATCGTCAAGTCCAAAAGTTGAGAAATAAAGAAATTGCCTTCGTGAAAGTGTTATGGCGCAACTAGTAGATTGAAGAGGCCACCTGGGAGGCCGAGGAAGAAATGAAGAAGCAGTACCCTTATTTGTTTGAATAGCTATGCAATCCTTCTATGAAATTGTTCCCTATGAATTATGTATCATTTGTACAGCTTATGCTAAGGATGTTCCTCTTCTGGTAATATATTGCTTATGAGGCCGCGGTTGGCATTGTTTTTATGTTATATTGCATCATCAGATTATGTATATGTTGTTAGGATTGGTTTATGGGATACTCTGACAGGTGGATAGGCCCAGTTACACGGGAGACTCAGGCAAAATTTTGTGAAATTTAGGGAGTTAGCAAAAGTTTGAAACTGCTGGTGTGTGTGAATTAACAGTTGGGCCACATTGTGCGCTAACGGAGAATTTTTACGCTCATTCGCGGACGAATGATCTTATATGGGGGAGGATATAAGTCCTCGTAAAAATTTTCCATGGAATTTAAGGCTTCATGGTGTTGAGGTAGGCTTACGTGTTTGAAG
The DNA here is from genome assembly GCA_002018475.1 of Nicotiana obtusifolia. Taxonomy (NCBI): domain Eukaryota; kingdom Viridiplantae; phylum Streptophyta; class Magnoliopsida; order Solanales; family Solanaceae; genus Nicotiana; species Nicotiana obtusifolia. Next base: position 128,131 of record MCJB01021997.1, on the reverse strand, counting down.
AATGCATTGAGGAGTTGAATGAAAATTTTTGGCACGAGAAGACATTTCTGCGGCCGACCATGCGGCCGCAGAATCACTCTGTGTGTCACATAATGGCTGCAGAGTGAAGTAGAAAACTGGGCAAGTTTGGGTGATATTGTGCGGTAAGCTATGCGATCGCAAAGCCGTTTCGCTGGCCGCAAGTCGACCGCGGAGAAAGCATGAAAAGTTTCTGGAGGAAGGTTCTGCGGCAGATTATGCGACCGCAGAGTAGGGAAGGAGTGCCCAGTTCCTGGGGCCATTTTCCCGGCCAACTTCGCATACCGCAGAAGAATTTGTTGTTGCATATGCGACTGAAGATCTATGTCGGCGCTTCATTTTTTTGGTTTTTATATCCCTATTCCATTATATAGATGCTATGGACCATTTCTGAAGTAAAAACCTGGTACTTTGAGAGTGGGAAAGTGCTATGAAGTGGGAGAGGGTTCCTCAACAATTTGTTCTTCAATTCTTGCTCGAATCTTGGAAGATTAATAAGGGAAACTCACTAGTTCTTCATCTTAGAGGCAAGATCCTACATCCTAACTCTCAATTTTGAAATTTAAATAAAAAATAGGTAATTAGTAAGGAAATTCTTGGGTGTGGAAGTTGCTCATTTTGCATGCATGCGTTATCAAGGGGTGGAGGAAGATTATAGAGCTAAAAATGGTAGATATTGGTGGTGCAATGATGGAATCCACCATGGGAGAACCGTGGAACCATAATGCACACTTGATGTTTGACAAAATGTTCAAATGAGTTGTAACCATGATCATCTTCTTAATTTTTGGTTCAATTTGTTATATTTTGAAAATAGATCGAAGTTGTTAAGATTTCTGGAACATTTTAGCGCGTAAGAAAGCTCAAGTGAGGTATGAAGGCTAGACTCTTCTTCTAGTATCGGAATTTCTGAACCCTTGTAAAACTCTATCACGTGTACTTGAACTTGAAACGCTATTGATGTGGGATGTTCAAGCTAGTAAATTGATTTTCAAATTGCATAAACTGCCCAAACCTTCATGTGTTAAAGATTGTCTACTGTGACTTAATTGTGGTATACCCTTTGTGGGATGAAGGTATTGTATGAAATCAATGTTATTTCATACAATTTGTTCTGAAGTAAAAACCTACTTTGAGAGTGGGAAAGTGCTATAAAGTGAGAGAGGGTACTTTGTGCAGTGTTGTGGTATTCTGAGTACACCTTCATCCATATACATTGGGATGAGGCGGCGGGGCCACTTTGTGTAGAGTTCCTAGCATTGTGATTGCACCTCCACCTGTATACATCGGGATGAAGGTATTATATGAAATCAATGTGATTTAGCACTGAATTCTCATATGACGAAATCTTATCAACTTACATTGCTAAGGCTAAAGGTGCCAAATGGTTTATTTTGTACAAACTATAATAGTTTTGGACCCCAAATTGTGGTATTTTGAGTACACCTCCACCCGCATATATTGGGGTGAGGCGGCGGAGCCGCTTTGTGTAGTGTTATTATATTGTGAGTACAACTCCACCCGCATATATTGGGGTGAGGCGCAGGGCCGCTTTGTGTAGTGTTGTGGTATTCTGAGTAAAACTTCATCCATATACATTGGGGTGAGGCGGCGGGGCCACTTTTTGTAGAGTTCCTGGCATTGTGATTGCACCTCCACCCGTATACATCGGGGTGAGGCGGCGGGGCCACTCTGTGTTAAGATAGTTGTAGGGGATCCCCCACTAGAAGTTTGTAATCGTTATTGAAAGTTATTACTAAATTTGTTGTGGCTTTAACGGCTAATTAAGTCTTCTACTGTTACCATAACTCATCGTAAGTCACATTGTACTTGCAAGTCCTTGAAGTGTTTAGTTTTCATACTAGTAAAAGTACCAACATCCCTTTTGCTGGTGGCGCTGCATCTTTAATAGATGCAGGTGGTTCCACAGCAGAAGACATTGGCCAGTGATAGCGGTACTTTTCTCTTAGCTTACTTGGTGAGCCCCACTTCATTCCAGTGTTGTGCATCTTTTGTTCTATGTGTATTCTTTTTTGAGGTAAAGGTGGAGCCTTGTTGCCAGCACTATCATTGTGCTCTTCTATAACTATTAAAGGCTCCGTAGACATAGTATGGGTTGTGTATTAGTGTGAGAAACTTAAACTAAAGATGTCGTAATTGTATCTCATGCTTCCACTGTAAAACTATGGTAGTGAAATTTATTGTTTTGGAGACGTATAAATGAAGTATCTAACAGTAATGGAACTAGTGCTGTCCATGTACCCTCGTGGTATTAATTAATGAAGTTTATATACTATTTATTTATGGGTGAGTTGGGTGGGAGGAAATCCAGCAGGCTTGCTCGACCGGGTTATCTCAGTTGAGCATCGGTCGCGCTCCCCGAGGTCGAGGTGTGACAAACTTGGTATCAGAGTCTAAGGTTTTGATGTGTCCTAGGATGTCTCGGAGCCGTGTCTAGTAGAGTCCTTCTTATCGATGCCTTGTTGACCACATCTATAATTAGGAGTCTACTTGGGCACATAGGAATAATTCCCTTCTTTGATGTTATCGATTGTACAATGAAGCTTATTGTAAGATTGTCCCTTATTTAACTCATGCTTTACTCTATCTTTTAGTACATGGCGCCTAACAAGAAGGCAAGAACTGGCCAAGGAGCCACTATAACCTCAGGAGTGGCAGTCGATTCGATATTTGGTGATGCGGGTGAGCACCCGAGGGGTGAGGATATTTTGCTAGTTACTACACCGCCTGAATCCACTATTGTTGCTCATATTGCAGCAGTTCCTATGCCTACTGGGGGTGCAACTGTCCCTCCAACGGATATTCAGTTCTACCTCCCGCTCCACCTTCTGGTTTCGCTGTTTCCAATAGGGATCTTAGGCCTCCCAAGTACTGAGATCAAAGTTGCACCTGCTTTTTCTAGTCAGCCAGGGGATTCCGCAAGTTCCGAGGTGAACAGGTTTGTCCAGTTGGATCCTCCGATATTCACAGGTACTGATCCTGAGGAGGACCCCTAGGACTTCACTGATGGGATGCACAAGACTCTCCGAGTTATGCCTGCTACTGAGACTGGGGGGAGTGGAGTTGGCCTCTTATCGCCTTAAAGGGGTGGCCTATTCTTGGTTTGAGATGTGGGAGGAGTCCCGTGATGAGGGGAGCCCTCCGGCGAGGTGAAGTGAGTTCACCGATGCTTTTTTGGATCATTTCTTGCCTGCCGAGACTAAGGCGGTCCGTGCCGCTGAGTTTTAGGGCTTGAAGCTGGGTAGCATGAATGCGTGGGAGTACCATATGGAATTTGCGTGTCTGTCCAAGTATAATATTCACATGTTTCTTACTGTGGAAGCTAGAGTGTGCCAGTTTGTGCAGGACCTTATCCCCTAAGTTATTAATGAGGCCTCCACAGTTGCCTGGAATTGTGATATGAACTATGGGAAGATGGTGGCTATGCTCACGCTATAAAGGCTTGTAAACGGAAAAATAGAAGGAATCATGAGGGTAGCAGTAGGGCCCGGACCGAGGGCATCTTGGGTGGTTCTTGTAGTGGTGGTAGGTCGGCATTTAGAGGAAGGTCATCAGGGCCATCCCATTCATTCCCTTAGTCCTCGATGAGTGCACCACCATCCAGAACTAGTAAGGGCAATAGGGGACCCTGCCATCATGGTTAACCTGGGCAGAGATTCAAGCAGTAGCGGAGGCCCCCATGCCCTAAGTGTGGAAGGATACACATTGGGGTCTGCTTCATGGACCTACCTATATGCCACGGGTGCGGCGTGAGGGGTCACATTTAGAGGAATTGCGGCTCGTCCCACCGGATCATTGGCAGAGGTGCAGTGTAGCCAGCTAGCTTTGCAGCTACTACATTCACAGCACCTCCTGCAGCTCGAGGCACCCCAACACTTGCAGATCATGGTGCAGCTAGGGGCGGTGCACAGTGTTCGGGAGGATCCAATAGATTTTATGCTGTGCGGAGGCGTCGGGATTCAAAGGCTTCTCTAGATGTTGTCACATGTATATTGACTGTCCAATCTTATGATGTATATGCTATTATTGATCCCGGATCCACTTTGTCCTATGTCACTCCCTATGTTGTTACGGAATTTTGGATAGAACCAGAACAACTTCATGAGCCGTTCTCAATATCTACAACAGTTGGTGAGTCTATTGTGGTAGCACGAGTCTATTGGGATTTTGTCGTCGCGTTGCATGGCCGGGACACCATCTCCAATCTCATTGAATTTGAGATGGTGGATTTTGATGTAATAATAGGGATGGATTGGCTTTATTCATGTGTTTGCCAAACTTGATTGTCAAACCAGAATCGTTAGGTTTGAATTTCCAAATGAGTCAGTGATTGAAAAGAAGAGGGAGGATGTGGAGCTGAAGGGTAGGTTTATTTCTTACCTTAAGGCCATGAATATGATTTATAAGGGGTGCATTTACCATTTGGTCTGGGTTACGGACATCGATGCTGAGGCACTTACACTTGAGTCTGTGCCTGTTGTGAATGAATTTCTGGAGGTCTTTCCGGATGAGCTCCTTGGGATCTCGCTAGACATGGAGATTGATTTTGGGATTGGATAGGAGGAAATCCAGCAGGCTTGCTCGGTCGAGTTATCTCGATTTAGAACCGCTCGCGCTCCCAGAGGTCGGGCCGTGACACCTCCAGCATCTAATACCGGTGTTTCTGATGGGGATATTAGAGGATCCATACAAATATTGGCTCAGATAGTGGCTTCCCAGGCCCAGAGATCGAATGTTGCAACAACTTCTTCTTGTCTGTAAGGGGATTCCGCTAGTTCCAAAGTTAACAAGTTTCTTTAGTTAGATCCTCCAGTGTTCATGGGTACTAACCCCGAGGAGGACCCCCAGGACTTCATTGATGAGATGCACAAAACTCTCAAAGTTAAGCATGTTACTGAGACGGAGGGAGTGGAGTTGGCCACCTACCGCCTGAAAGAGATGGCATATACTTGGTTTGAGCTGTGGGAGGAGTCCTGTTAGGAGTGAAGTCCTCCGGCGAGGTGGAGTGAGTTTACCAATGCTTTCATTGACCATTTTTTGCCTTCCAAGACGAAGGCGGCCCCTGCCGCTGAGTTTGAGAGCCTGAGGGAAGGTAGCCTGAGTGTGTAGGAGTACCATATGAGGTTTGCGCACCTGTCTGAGTATGCCATTTACATGTTGCCCACTATGGAGGCTAGAGAGTGCGGCTTTGTGCAAGGCCTTAGCGCCTTGGTTATTGATGAGGCCCCTACGACTGCCTTGAATTCTGATATGAATTATGGGAAAATGATTATTATGAATTATGCAAGATAACAACAAAAAGACCCGATCCACGAGCAATTTTAGTGGCTCCTATAGTGGGGGTAATGGTTGAAAGGCATTACAAAAGGGGAGTGTGATCCGGACCCACACGGTCAATTGTTCAGTCTTCAGCTAGAGCATTACCATTAGGGCCTGATCAGCAGCGGTGGGCCATAGTATGCCCGACCAAGGCAACAAGGGATCTAATCAGCAGGTCCAGTCAAGCGGGAACAATCAGCCGCAGCAGAGGCGTAGGAGGCGTCATTTGGGTGTGTGCTGATATGACACTGATGAATGTTTCGGGTGCGGAGTCAAGGGTCATTAGCTAAGGCACTGCCCCAACAACCAAGGTACAACAAGTAAGTCCCTCAACCGCCCTTTTTCCCTTGTTTCATGATGTGTGTGAATGAGTATGACCATTGAGTTTCATGCCATGTATGCTTGACTATGGGATGGTACCTCCTTACATGTTTGGGACCTAGGTAAGTTTAACTCACACGGGAAGGATGACGTGTGAGGGCAATAGGTTTTGGTAAGGGGGATTAGATGTGTTAACTCAAGCTTATCATGCGACTTAAGTGATCAGGAAGGATGTGTAAGGGGTTGTTCATGTTAGAGAAAGATATGGGTGAAGGTGTATGCTCTTAGTCACTCTATAGGCATATGTGCATAAGCTTTCACATATAAAGAAACGCGAATTGCTTGTCATTTTTCAATATCCGGGTGTTCAGAATATTTCACGAATGTTGCATTAGGCTGAAGGTCAGTGCTAGAACTTTGAAGATCACGTTTCATATTGTCTCTTAAACGTAGTGATTATGGAAGAGGAAATAATGATGAACTCTGGTATGACGAATCAGGACTGGGTCATGAAGTTGCCATAGGAATGTGTTTTGAGAAGTATAAGGCAAATAGAGGCGGTGGTTATTATGTATTGGGTAGTTGTTCCACTGTGTGGTGTGTTGTGTGGCAGGAAATGGAAGTCGCCCATGGATGGTCAAAAGTATGTTTGGTAGAGTTGATAGGGGCCAGAACTCGTTCACTGATCTATGGAGAAAGTCAAGATCATCACGAAATTGTTGTGTTAAAATAATGTTAGGAGTTTACTTTGTAGGAGTGACATCCAGATTTGTACTGTTTATGCAAATGCTCCAGTTGACAATATAATGCCTAGGATGTCACGGTTGGTGTTGTTTTCATGTTTGTGGTACAATTTGGTATTATCTATTTGTTGTTAGGATCGATTTCTCGGATTCTCTAGCAGGTAGACAGACCCAATTACAGAGGAGTCTCTACCAAAATTTTTGAAAAATTTGGGAGTTAGTCAAATTAAGGGGATTGCGATGTGTGATAGGATGAGAAGAATTATTTTGGGTGTTTTCGACCGGCTCTACTCCTCATTCGAGGATGAATGATCCTAAGCGGGGGAGACTGTAAGGCCCCGTAAAATTTTGCCAAGGAATTTTAGGTTTTGTGGCACCGAGGTAGACTTATGTGTTTGAGGCGGTTCGGACTTTTTGGGTTGAACAGTGTGTCGGGGAGTTGAAGGAATCGTGTTGCAGACTATGGAAATCTTGTGGTCCGTAATGCGACCGCATAATCACTCTACGGGCTGCAGATCGACCGCAGAGTCAAGCAGAAACTTTAGTTAATTTATGCAGTCCATTATGCGGCCGCATAACCATTATGCGAGCCACATATCTCATCGCATAATCAACATGAGAAATTCAAGAATGAGTTATTTGGCGCATTATGCGACCGCACAATAGGTATGCGGACCGCATATTGGTCACAAACCTATCCCTGCTAGCCTAGATTTGGATGACCATTTTGCGATCCAGTTCGCGGACCGCGGACCTGTTATGCGGTCAGTTCTGTGACCGCATACCTGAGTTCGGAGGGTCCATTTTGAGTGTTGCAGACTAAGGCAATCTTGTTGTCTGTAATGCGACCGCATAATCACTCTATGGGCTGCAGATCGACCGCAGAGCCAAGCAGAAACTTTAGTTAATTTATGCAGTCCATTATGCGGCCGCATAACCATTATGCGACCGCACAATAGGTATGCGGACCGCATATTGGTCGCAAACCTGTCCCTACTAGCCCAGATTTGGAGGACCATTTTGCGGTCCAGTTCGCGGACCGCATACCAGTTATGCGATCAGTTCTACGACCGCATACCTTAGTTCGGAGGTCCATTTTACCATTTTTATAACCCGACCCTATTTTGATAAATAGCCTTTGGGGCTCATTTTGAAGGCATAAATCTAATATTTTTATATAGAAGTGAGATTGTTCTAGAGAGAGGAAGGAGCTCAAGTGGTAAGGGTCTAACCCTAGACTTGAATTTTGAGTTTAGGGTTGAAGATGGGTGATTGGGAGTATGATTCTTGGGTGTGAGAATATTATGTATACTTGCATGTACCAATAAGGTTTGCAGGAAGATTATTGAGCTTAAATGGGTAAAGATTGGGTTGTGGAATGAAGGAAATCTTATAGAAGAACCTTGTAGTCAAGTTTGCACACCTAGTGTTTGATAAAATGCTCAAATGAGCCGAAACCATGAATATCTTCCTAATTTGTGTTCAATTGTGCTATGTCTCAAAATAGATTGCGATTTCTAGGATTTTCAAAACGTTGTAGTAATTTCAGGAAAGCTCAAAGAGAGTTATGTTGGCTAAACTTCTCTCCTAAAATTGAATCCTGTGATATTCTTGTAAGTCGTGAGTTGCTCGTTACAAATTGATTATTTCGAATAATTGTTGTGTCCAAAAGATATATGCTCAAGATGTATTTCAAATGCTCTTATTATGTTATGTGCTATTTGAAAATGTGTTCGAAGAATGGGTTGCATATCCAATTGTTATAACACCAAGTCGTAGCCCAAATGAAATGAAAAGATGTGAAAGAAGTATGAAATGTAGAAATGTGCCATTGGGCCAAGAATGAGAAATACATTTGTAGTCAATAGTGCCAATGAAATGAAAGAATGGGTAAAACATTATGAGATGAATTTTGACTCCTTTATATAATAATGTCAGCAATGTCTTATGATCATCGTGACTAGTACAGTTAAGTGGTAATATGCACATGAACTGTGGTCGTTTGTCGAAACGAGAATCATGAACTTATCTAGTGACCCAAGATGACAAAGAGGTACATAATGAGGTGTAAAAGGGTCGTCCTATGCTAAATGGCGATGAACCATAAGGAAAGAAATTGGGTCTATGTACCATTGAAATCTACTTAATTATTGGCCATGCATGTGTTAATGTAATGAGTTATGTTTCTCCATGATGAGCATGAAAATGAAGTGTTCCAATGATCCTGGGAACTTACGACCTTAAAAAGTAGCGTTAGCCATGTCTCTTGAGGTTATACATTGTTATGTGCATAATGATGTTTTATAAACCCTATGGACAGTCTATGAAACACATAGGAGTATTGTGTTATGAACCCTATGGATGGCCTAAGAAACACATAGGAGTATTGTGTGATGAATCATATGGACGGTGTATGAAACGCATAGGCATATTGTGTATGGAATCCTATGGACAGTCTATGAAGCACATAGGCATATTGTGCATGGAATCCTATGGACAGTTTATGAAACGTGTGTATGAAATGTATAGGTGTGCGCGTGGTTTTTATATGTTATTCCAATTACATTATGTTACGTATTCCACGTATAGTTCATATGGCATAATTGATTCTAAAAGATGTTTGAGATGATGTAAGTATACTAAGACTTGAAATTTGAATCTATGGGATGTTTCGTAGTCCCTTGATGTCCATTATTTGCCTCGTATTGAGTAACCTTATTTTCATATGCTGTTCTATCTGCCTTACATATGAGTACTATTTGACATCTACTCACGTCCTTTTTTCCAGGGGCGCTGCATCTTTTAATGGATTCAGGTGGTTCCATAACAGGAGGCATCGATTAGTGATGGCAGTATACCTCCTCTCGGCTACTTGGTGAGCCCCATTTCATATCGGGGTCATGTACCTTTTGTTATCTCATGTATTTTGTTTTGAGGTATCACCGGGGCCTTGTTGCCGGCACTATCATAGTACCCTTTTATCCATTAGAGGCTCCGTAGACATGGTGTGGGTTGTATTGGTATTGGGAAAGTCAAGATAGTAATGATGTATGTGTGTTACATATTCTGCCTCAAACAATGAAAGTGTGTATCTGAGTCATTAAATGAAGTGAAACTAATGGTAATGAATTGGTGTTGCACACATGATCTCTTTATTGTCTAATTAACGAAAATATGTATTTTCTTTATTCATAAGTTATTTTGGGTAAAGAGTATCTAACAGGCTTGCTTGACGGGGTTCACTCGGTTGAGCGCCGACCGCGCTCCCCGAGTTCGCGGAATGACACGGCCTAGCCGATTGGATCGTGATTGGAATCCGTGCTAAAATCACAATAGTATATCGGTACTAAAGATCTCCCAACCTATAATTGTATAATTTACTTTAAATCTTATCTTTCTCCCAACTTGATGTCTTGGTATTGTTTGAGGCTTCCATTAATTCTATGATTGTTCTTCCTTGTTTTATTACTCGTTCTATTGAGAGGGCGTTTATTCATTCATACTAGTACTACTCCATATGTTCTAACGTCCCTTTTGCCGGGGGTGCTGCATCTTTAATGGATGCAGGTGATTCCACAGCAAGCGACTTTGATCAGTGACAGTGGTATACCCTCTTCCCAGCTGACTTGTTGAGCCCCACTTAATTTCTTGGTCATGTATCTTTTGTTCCATGCGTATTATGTTTTGAGATATAGCCGGGGTTTCTGGCACTATCATAGTGCTCTTTTGTATCTATTAGAAGCTTCGTAGACATAGTGTAGGTTGTATGTTGGTGTTGGGAAAGTCAGACTAGTAATGTTGTATTTGTACCACTTTTTCCACTTCAAACTATGAAATTATGTGTTTTGAGAACTTATAAATTATTTAACTAATGGTAATGAATTGGTGTTGCTCACGTGATATTCTCCTAATCTAATTAATGAAATAGATCTTCTCTTTATTAATGGGTGAATTCGGGTAGAAGGTATTGCACAGGCTGATTCGGCCGGGTTATCTCGGTTGAACGCAGGCTGCACTCCCCGAGGTAGGGGCGAGACATTAGGCTTGAATCGGATTCTTCATTTGAAGCTTGATAGTTGATGAACTTAAGAGAATATCCACTTGTGTTTTGATCGTTGATTCTTGGTTTTAGATGTTAAATATGGTGTTTTGAGCCTTTGGATATGTTTCGGAAAGGTACTAGGACTTGTCGGTACGTTCTGATAGGGTCCCGGGGTCTTGGGTGTGTTTTGGATGTGTTTCGGAACTTTTGGAGGCTAGTTGGCAGTTCTGGTGCTGGTGTTACGCACCTGTGAGCAATGGTGTGCAAGTGAGTGACCACAGATGTAGAATGGAGTCCATGGAAGCGGTAAATGGCCTGGGACAAGGAGTCCGCTGGTACGGAGGATTTTGTGCAGAAGCGCTTGCGCACCTGCGAAGTCTGTGTGCAGGTGCAATTCCATAAGCGGTGTCACAGAAGAAAAGATTTTGTTCGTAGAAGAGAAAACTGCTGGGCAAAGTTATAATTCAAGGGCTTTGTCTATTTTCATTATTTTGTGTTTTGGAGCTCGAATAGAGGCGATTTTTGAGGAGAACTTTATCATCACTTTGAGGGTATGTAATTTCTACTTGATTTTGATGTTGCATGTTGTTTCCCTGTTGATTATTACAATGATTTTGAGATTTGGAATGGAAATTTGGGGGTTTTGTGCTGGCTTTTTGGAGAGTGATTATTTGGTATTTGAACCCTGATTTAAAGTCGGATCTGGGTGAAACTTGTATAGTTTGACTCGTGGGGTTATGGGTACTCATGATCTATCCCTTGACTCGAGTTTTGACCGCGTGGGTTTGGGTTGAGTTTTGTTGACTCTTGGGTATTAGATTAAAAATCAAAGCTTTATTGTTTTACATTAATGAGTTGTTTTGGGCTTAGATTCGAGTCGGTCGGAGGTAGTTTCTAAAGAAAAGGTGATTTTGTAGGGTTGATGTGGCCCGTTTTAGGTAAGTATCTTTCCTAATCATTTATGAGGTAACAACCCTTATAATTGGACCTTATTTGGATAATTATAATGCACGTAAAGCGACATATATGTGAAGTGACGAGCGTATATGCGGGCACCATGTATAAAAAACTACAAGATTAGACTCCGGGCTTCTTTTATGCCTTAATGTGATTGTGTGCTCTCTATGATAAATTTGAAAACCTTTTATGACTATGTGAGTTTTTCATGCTAGAGGTAATGTTTTAGTATTCTTAGCTCCTAAATAGCCAAGATGGGCATTTGGTGGATTTTAGATAAACTGATTTAGTCTTGGTCATATCTTTTATCTTGAGCACATATCCGCACCGTACTATTTTCATGTCCTTGTTGCCCTTCTTGATGAACTGTGATATTTTGTCTCTTGATGATATGTTGCTATTTTGAGTTGTCAGGATTATGGAACATATGGACATATTGGGATGGATAATTGTTATTGTGGTGACGTGTGAGGCTAAGGGTGGCAATCTCATTGATGATATGTAGAGTATAAGGGTGGCATTCTTATTGATGATATGTGGAGTATAAGGGTGGCATTCTTGTTGATGATATTGTGGAGTATAAGGGTGGCATTTGTATTGTTGATACGTGGAGTAAAAGGGTTGCATTCTTGTTGATAAAATATAGAGTATAAGGGAGGCCTTGCTGATTGAGAAAGTGAATTCTTTATGTTTTTTTAAGCACTTTACAGGATTTCACGTTGCTTTTAACATGCTCCTCTATGCCTTTGTTATTGACTGACTGTGATGAGTTTTCAACTGTTGTTTCATTGTGTTGATGGTACTACATCTTGTGCCATTTATTTGAGATATTGCAGAGGTTCTCTATTAGTGAGTATCACATGACTTGAAGCTCGTCACTACTTCAACGAGCTTAGTACTGATACCTAAGAGTACATGTTATCCCATACTCATACTACACTTCTGTATATCTTTGTGTAGATTATGAGGTTAGTACTAGTCGTACCTATTAACGTTTGAGACTTCGGTTAGCTCCATATTATGCATTATGGCTTGCATGTATGGTTAGTTTAGATGTTCGAGAGGTTCGGGATTGATTTGCAAGAATGATTCTCGATTTGGAAACTTTAAGTTGGAAGAATTGACAAAAGTGTAACTTTTGATTAAACAACCTAGGAATCGGGATTGGATGATTTCAATAGTATCATATGGTGATTTTGGAATTCGGCATATGTTCGATTTTACATTTCGATGTTCCTAGAAGGTTTTTGTCATGCCCCAATCTTGGGGTGCGCGACCGGCGCTCAGCCGAGATACCCCAGTTAAGCTAGCCTACTTGATGCCTTCTACCCAATCTTACCCATGAATAATATGAAGACGAACACCAAGAGTTAGACAAGCGTGAGAATAACATATACAACACCAATTACATTACTTACAGAAACTTCATTTACGATTCCAAAACATTACACGTTCATAGTTTAAATGTGGAAACATGTTTGACAGCTACAACATTTCTAGTTTGTTTTTCTCAAATCAAAATACAACCTACATTATATCGACTTTTCCTCTAAATGGAATAGAGGAATAGTATGGAAGTGATAGTGACAAGGCCTCATCTATACCTCAAAATACAATGTACAAGGATCAAAATGACACATGGCCCTGGAATAGAGTAGGGCTCACCAAATCAGCTGAGGAGAGGGCGTGATGCTGGCAAGGATCAGTACCGCCTACTGTGGAACCACCTGCATCCATTAAAGATGCAGCGCCTGCAGCAAAAGGGACATTTGTACATATAGAATAGTACTAGTATGTAAAGCTAAATACTCTCTCATCGAATAGAATGCCAACATAAAAGTATGGGAAACATGGAACAATGAGTAAATCAATAATGTTAAAATGCCAAATTAAAAAAAAAGGCAAAACTTCAAATAAGCGGCATCATTTTAAGTGGAGAGACCCTAGGTACCAACACACCACCATTCTTGTGGCAAGGAGTCTAATCACACCCCGACCGGCTAAGCCATCTCACCCCAAAGTATGAGGAGTGACATAGAAACACAACATCACAACGTGCGCGGCATGGCGTCCGATCTCCGCCCGATCGGCTAAGCAATATCGACACAATGCTATATGGGTCGACGTGGTCCTTGCTAGCTATCAACTCATCCCAATCCAAGACAATAATCTCAATATAATGATACGAGAATTTGTCCCTCAATCAACCCCTACACCTGCACGTGTTGTTTTGGATTGGCATTTATAAACCATCCTTCCTCGATGAGCTAACAATACTCCTGAAAATATTTATCATATAAAAAAAATCACATTCGTTTCATGGCCTTTCATACATCCTTTAGTTTCATTGGCACTCTTGTCCACAATTGTAAATCATTACTCTTGGCATGATGGCCGCTTTTTTTTTTTAATCCATACGTTCATTCTTTCATTACTTTTTATGGATAATCTTAATACTTTTAAGGAAATTTGAAACATTTAGAAAAATCATATCTTCGACTCATAAGCATGTAAAAATTTAAAACACATTGGGAATAAGCATAGAAGAGTAGTATAGTGTCTTGCAAGAGGAGCACGAACCAAATCATATGTCTTTGGATAAGCTAACCATATAACAAACATTAAATGATGGAAATAGGAACTTGATCAAACCATAATAAAAGTTTACGAGGAGTTTGTGCAATTCGATTATATGGAAAGAGTTTAGCCAACATACCTCGAGTAAGCTTTTCCTTAGGATTACTGCAACATCCCAAAACTCCTAGCAATTTTAATTTATAGATACATAACAAAATTGAACCATAATTAGGAAGGCACTCATAGGTTCAGCCCATTTGGGAATTTCAACAAACACTAGGTGCAAATTTGACTACAAGGTACTATGGTGGAAATATTTCACCCCTCAACTAGTCCCTACATCAATAGCTCATCAATACTAGTTCAACAACCTCCCCACCACCTTCTTTTGAACATGCATGCACAAATGACCAACTCATATTCTCAAGAATCATTCTTTTTACTACCTATATTCAGCCCAATTTCAAAAATAAGAGTTAGGGATAGAACGTTACCTCTTTAGGAGAAGACCTTGGCAGTTCCCCCCCCCCCTCCCCCCGAATTTTTGAAGCTTGATGAAAGAGTGATGTGTTAAAGTGATTGAGCGTCACCATCTCTCTCTAGCTAGCTCTCACCTCTCTCTAAAATGTCTGATTTTGGCCTTCAAAACGACTCAATTGGCCTTTATATCAATATAGGATCGGGTTATAAAATACAAAAAAATGGACCCTGAATGCACCGCAGAATAGGTCTGCGATCCATAAAAAAGGGACCGCGAAATCGTCCTAAAAAATAGGGCTGGCCTGCCCAAGTCGGCGGTAGATATGTGGTCCGTAGATCACTTCTACAGCGGCAAAATGGACCATGAAACCTCCCTCAAGATAATATTAATGCTGGTTTTGCGATGGAAATGTGACCCGCAAAATGGTTATGCGGTCGCATATTGGACCGCAAAATGGTCTTCAATATTGAGATTCTTCTTGTTCAATCCACGATGGTTCTGCTGCCAATATAACAGTTTTGTGGTCACATAATGGACCCAAAACAGCCATGTTCTGCAAATATTTCCACCAACTCCACTATGCGTTGCACAACCCAAGAAGTTTGTACCTATTACCTATCTACAACCTTCAAAAAACATTAACCTACCTCATAACCATAAAACCTCAAATTCTTGGCAAAATTTCGTGGGTCCTTACATCATCCCCCGGTTAGGATTATTAGTCCTGAATGATGGTCAAAGTCTGCCATAGACACCTAATGTGACTAAACTCTTCATTCACACACCATAAGTCCTGACTTTGACTCACTCCCCAAATTTCCAAAAATTTCGGTAGAGTTTCCCTTGTATTTCGGTTTAACCACCTATCAGAGAGCCCCATAAACCAATTCTAACAGCCATAACACATCGATGTCCCATAGCATGAAAACAGCGCCAACCATAACATCATAGGCATTATACTACCAAAAGCGACTGTTAGCATAAAACTGCACAAGTTGAACATAATTCATTGAAAGTAAAATCCTAACGTTCTTTTAAAACTCAACGATATGGTTACACAAACATGTAAGGATATTTCTTCTTCATCTCTTACTCAGCCTCCCAGGTGGCTTCTTCAAATTGTTGGTTTCGCCATAGCACTTCCACAGAGGCAATATGTTTATTCCTCAACTTTCAAACTTGTCTATCAAGAATTGCAACTGAAATATCCTCATAAGAAAATTCTTTGCTAACTTCGATAGTTTCTACCGCAACATCGAGTGAAGGGTCTCCAACTACCTTCTTCAATATGGACACATGAAAAATCGGGTGTACAAGAGACATCTTGAGGTAACTCAAGCTTATAGACCACTTGGCCAATGCTTTGCAAGATACTGTATGGCCTGATATACCTTGGACTACCCTTCCCTTTCTTCCTAAATCACATTATTCTCTTCATGGAAGAAACCTTCAAGAATACCAATTCATCCTCTTTGAACTCCAAATCTCTGCGACGCAC
The DNA here is from genome assembly GCA_002018475.1 of Nicotiana obtusifolia. NCBI lineage: Eukaryota > Viridiplantae > Streptophyta > Magnoliopsida > Solanales > Solanaceae > Nicotiana > Nicotiana obtusifolia. Next base: position 112,154 of record MCJB01021997.1, on the reverse strand, counting down.
ATCCGAATAGGACTTTTGGAGACTCTGAGTAGTTTTTGACGTTTCATTAATGATCTTAACCATACCAACCAACGGGAGATCTACACCTCATATGTAAGGCCCCGTAAAAATTTACCTAAAACCCGAGGTTTTGTGGTGCCGAGGTATGCTCGCCGCAGTACTGACTTTTGGGGTTGCTCAGTGCATCGAGGAGTTGAAGGAAAAAGTTTGCAGAAGATGGCAGTTTTGCGGTCCACTCTATAGTAGCAGAACCAATTTGCGGACCGCAAATCGGCCGCAGATGAGATATTTCGGAAGGAGGTTCTATGGTCCATTATGCGACCACAAAATTGGTATGCGGACCACAGACCTGTCTTAGAGTGAAGCAAAAATGCCCTATTATGGAGGGCCATTTTGGTCCATTTTTCGGACCATAGAAGGGTTATGCAGTCGCATGTGCTACCACATATACACATCGGGGCTCCATTTTTCCAATCATATAACCCGACCCCCCATTTAATTTAACTAGCCTAAGGGTTCATTTTTGGGGGACAACTTGATATTTTAGAGAGAGCATAGGGCTATTATATCAAGATGAAAGGAAGGATTAAGGATTTCACTACTCTACTCTGATCAAACCTTGGGAAATTTATCAAAAGGAACTTGCTAGGGCTTCAAAAGTTAATAATTTCTTCCCCAAATCTTCGATTTCGGGTTTGGGTTTTTTGTGGGTGATGAGGGTAGATTTTATCACATGCATGAGCTAATAGAGACTTTGGGGAAGTTGTTGAACAATCTTGGGTGGTTTTGTTGTTGAATTAGTTGATGGAAAGGTCGAGTCATAGTTGTAGCAGCCCTTGCCATGCAAATTCCTCTAATCATGCGTATAATTCTTTCCTCCTTTATAGATTGGCAACGTTAGGAGTATTGGAAATTATTGTGGTATTGGAATTCCCGTGTTCTTACAAAACTCCATCGTGTGAAGTTTGAACATGGAACGTTATAGATGTGGGGCATTAAAACTAGTAAAAAAATCTATTCTGATTGGCATAACGTGTTTGAACCTCATGTGTTAATGATTTCTCTATTTTTGACATAATTATGTTATACCTCTTTTTGGAAGAAGAACTTTGTGTGAAATCAATATGATTAAACACTTATTTCTCATATGATGAAACCTTATGAACTTGCATTTGCTAAGGCCGAAGATGCCAAATCGTTGATTTGAAAGGGAACTCTTTTGTACAAACTATTATCATTTTGGGAATCCGAAGGGTGGAATTGTGAATACACCTCCACCTGCATAGATTGGGGTGAGGCGGCAAGGCCGCTTTGCGTGGAGTTTGTGGTATTGTGAATACACCTCCACCCGCATAAATTGGGGTTAGGCAGAAAGGCTGCTTTGTGTAGAGTTTGTGGTATCGTGATTGCACCTCCACTGGCATATATTGGGGTGAGGCGGCAGTGCCGCTTTTTGTAAAGGTAGTTGCAGAGGATCCCCGACTTATAAATTTATAAATGTTATTTAAAGCTCTCAACAAATTTTCTATGGGTTTAACGGCTATATAAGCCTTTTACTATTACCATGATTCATCATATTCATGTTGTATTTCCAAGTCCTTGCATAGGTGTTTGGTTTTCATACTAGTACTATTCGACATATACTGACATCCCTTTTTCAAGGGGCTCTGCATCATTAATGGATGTAGGTGGTTCCACATCGGAAGGCATTGACCAGTGACAGCGGTACACTCTCTTCCCAATTCACTTGGTGAGCCCTACTTCATTTCGGGGTCGTGCATCTTTTGTTCTGTGTGTATTATGTTTTAAGGAATAGCCGGAGCCTTGTTGTCGGCACTATCATTGTACTCTTCTGTATCTATTATAAGCTCCGTGGACATGGTGTGGGTTATGTTTTGGTATTGGGAAAGTCAGGATAGTAATGTTGTATGTGTATTACATGTTCCACTTCAAACTATAGAAGTGTATGTATTTTAAGACTTTATAAATGAAGTAGCTAAGGGTGATGAAACTAGTGTTGTTCATGAGCACTCTGTTTATTTATGGGTGAGTTGGGTAGAAGGCAATCTAGCACGCTTGCTCGGCTGGGTTATCTCGGTTAAGCACCGGTTACGATCCCCGAGGTCGGGGCTTGACAAACTTGGTATCCAAGCCTAAGGTTTTAAAGTGTCCTAAGATGTCTCGGGGCCATGTTTAGTAGATTTTTTCTTATCGGTGTGTTGTCGAACACATCTATAATTAGGAGGCTACTTGGGCGTTTAGGAATAACACCCTTCTTTCATGTTCCCGATCGTGCGATAAAGCTGATTGTATGTTGTTCCTCCTTTAGCTCATGCTTTTCTCTAACTTTCAGTACATGGCGCTTAGGAAGAACGCAAGAACTAGCGAAGGATCCAATGTCACCCCAAGAGTGGTATTGGTTCTATATTTGATGATGCGGGTGAGCACCCGGGGGGTGAGGATATTCCCTACAACTACACCGTCTGAATCTACTATTCCTGCTCAGATTGCACAAGTTCCTACATCCTACTGAGGGTGCAATGGTCCCTACAACTGATATTTCAGTCTCACCTCCAACTCTAGATTCCGGTGCCGGTGTTTCTGATAGGGATTTTAGGGAGCCACATAGATGTTGGCTCAGATAGTGGCCTCCCAAGCGCAGAGATCTAATGTTACACCAACTTCTTCTAGTGAGCCAGGGGATTCTGCTAGTTCCAGGGTGAACAGTTTTCTCTAGTTGGATCTTACGGTGTTAACAAGTACTGATCCTGAGGAGGACCCCCAGGACTTCATTGATGAGATGGACAACACTCTCTGAGTTACGCATGCTACTGAGACAGAGGGAGTGCAGTTGGCCTCCTATCTTCTGAAAGGGGTGGCCTATTCTTTGTTTGAGTTGTGGGAGGAGGAGTCTAAGGAGGGGAGCCCTTCGGCGAGGTGGAATGAGTTCATCGATGCCTTTACGGATCATTTCTTGCCTGCTGAGGCTAAGGTAGCCCGTGCCGCTAAGTTTGAGAGCATGAAGCAGGGTAGTATGAGTGTGTGGGAGTCCCAAATGGAGTTCGTGCACCTGTCTAAGTATATTATTCACATGTTGCCCACTATGGAGGCTAGAGCGCACTAGTTTGTGCAGGGCCTTATCCCATTGGTTATTAATGAGGCCGCTACATCTGCCTTTAATTCTGATATGAAAAATGGAAAGATGGGGGCGTTTGCTCAAGCAACAAAGAACCATAAACTGAAAAATAGAATGGAGCGTGAGGGTAGCAGCAAGGCCCGTTCCGCGGGCAACTTTGGTGGTTCTTCCAGTGATGGTGGTGTGAGCTCGGCATTTAGGGGAGGGTCATCAGGGCCATTTGAGTCATTCGCTCAGTCTTCAATGAATGCACAGCCATCCTAGCCCTGACAGGGCAACAGGGAACCCCACTAGCAGGCTCAGCTTGGAAGGAGATTCCAGCAACAGCGGAGGCCCCCATGCCCTAAGTGTTGGAGGATGCACTTTGGGGTCTACTTAATGGACCTACCTATATGATAAGGGTACGGTATGAGGGGTCACATTCAGAGGGTTTGCAACTAGCTAGTTCTGAAGATACTACATCCATAACACCTCCTCCAGCTCGAGGTACCCTAGCACTCGCACGGCATGGGGCTGCTAGGGGTGGTGCACAGAGTGCGGGAGGACCCAGCAGATTTTATGCTATGCGGAGGCGTCGAGATTGAGAGGCTTCTCCAGTTGTTGTCATAGATATATTGACTGTCCAATCCCATGATGTATATGCTCTTATTGATCTCGGTTCCACATTGTCCTATGTCACTCCTTATGTTGCTATGGAATTTGGGATAGAACCGGAAAAACTTCATGACCATTCTCTATTCTACTCCGATTGGCGAGTCAATTGTGGCTGCGAGGCTTTATAGTTTTCACGGTGCGTGGTTGGGAAACCCTTGCCGATTTCATTGAATTGGGGATGGTTGTTTTTTGATGTAATAATAGGGATGTACTGGCTTCATTCATGCTTTGCTAAGCTTGATTTTTGAACCTGGACTGTTAGGTTCAAATTTCCAAATGAGTCAGTGATTGAATGGAAAGAGGATGATGTGGTGTCAAAGGGTTTGTTTATTTCTTACCTAAAATCCATGAAGATGATTAACAAGGGGTGAATCTACAATTTGGTTCGGGTTATGAACACCAATGCCAAGGCACCTACACTTGAGTCTGTACCTGTTGTGAATGAATTTTTGGAGGTCTTTCCGTATAAGCTCCTGGTATCCAATCAGACAGGAAGATTGATTTCGGGATTGATATGATGTCGAGCACACAACCTATATTTAATCTATCCTACATAATGGCACTAGCAGAAATGAAGGAGCTAAAATAACAATTGATGGATTTGTTATACAAGGGTTTAATCCGGCCGAGTGTGTCTCCTTGTGGCGCACCGGTCCTCCTTGTAAGAAAAAAAGATGGGTCGTTAAGAATGTGTTTTGTCTATCGGCAGCTCAACAAGTGCATGATCAAGAACAAGTACCCACTGCCAAGGATAGATGATTTGATTGACCAAATGCAGGGTGCTAAGTATATCTCCAAGATTGATTTAAGATCTGGGCATCACCAATTGAAGATCAGGGAGCAGGATATTCCGAGAACAGCTTTCAAGACTTAGTATGGGCACTTTGAATTTCTTGAAATGTCTTTTGGTCTAACAAATATTCCGATAGCTTTCATGGACCTTATGAATCGAGTCTTCAAGCCATTTCTTGACTCCTTTATGATAGTGTTTATTTGCGATATTCTGGTATATCACAAAGTCGAGAGGACCATGCTGATCATTCAAGGCAGTTCTACAAACTCTATATCAACAAAAGTTGTATGCGGAGTTTTCGAAATGTGAATTTTTGCTTGAATCTGTTACATTCCTGGGTCATGTCGCCTCTAGAGAAGGAATTAAGGTTGATCCCCCGAAGATTGCAACTGTGAAGAATTGTCCTAGACCTACAACTCCAACTGAGATTCGCAGTTTCTTGGGCTTAGCCGGGTATTACATAAAAATTTTTGAGGGGTTCTCCCCTATTGCCTCTCCGCTAACTAAATCGATGCGGAGACGATTAAGTTCCAATGGTCAAGTGCTTTTGAAAGGAGTTTCCAAGAGTTGAAATAAAGATTAGCTACAACACTAGTGTTGACTCTACCAGAGGGTACAGATGGATTTGTGGTATTTTGTGATGCTTCAAGAATTGGACTTGGGTGTGTATTAATGCAACATAGCAAGGTGATAACATATGCTTCTAGGCAACTCAAGAATCATAAAAAGAACTATCCAACACATGACTTAGAGCTTGCGGTGGTGGTATTTGCATTAAAGATTTAGCGTCATTATCTGTATGGGTTCAATGTGGATATATTCACGGACCATAAGAGACTCCAGTATATTTTCAAACAGAAGGAATTGAATCTGAGGCAGAGAAGATGGCTTGAGTTACTCAAGGTTTACGACATCAATATTCAGTATCATCTTGGGAAGGCTAATGTTGCAGCGGATTCTCTTCGCCGGAAATCTATGAGTAGTTTGACTCACTTGGAGGCATATAAAAGGTCGTTGGCCGAGGAGGTTCATCGGTTGGCTAGTTAGGGAGTTCGCCTTGCAATTCTAGTGAAGGAAGAGTGATTGTGCACAATAGGGCTGAATTATCGCTTATTGTGGAAGTCAAGGAAAAGCAGTACAACGACCCATTATTGATACAATTGAAGGAGGGGATTCATAAACATAAGACTATGGTCTTTTCTCTTGGGGTGGATGATGGTACACTAAGGTACCAAGTGCGGCTATGTGTTCCAAATGTGGATGGGATCCGGGAAAGAATCATGACCGAGGCTCATAGTTCTAGGTATTCTGTGCGACGGGGCTATGCAAAGATGCATAATGATCTTAAGGAACTCTACTGGTGGAATGATATGAAGAGCAGTGTAGCGGACTTTGTGGCGAGATGCCCAAATTGTCAACAAGTAAAGGTCAAACACCAACGGCCCAATGGGTTGGCACAGAACATAGAAATTCCATTGTGGAAGTGGGTAATGATTAATATGGACTTTGTGGTGGGACTACTCACACGCCTCGTAAGTATGACTCGATTTGGGTGATTGTGGATCGACTCACGGAATCAGCTCACTTCTTACCTGGTAAGACCACCGACACAGTAGAACAATATGTTAAGTTATATATTAAGGAAATAGTCAGGTTGGATGGCACTCCAGTTTCCATTATCTCAAATTGAGTGGCACATTTCACAGCCAACCTTTGGAAGAAATTTCAGCAAGGTTAGGGTACTCAGGTGAATTACTTTCACCTGTAGACTGACGGGCAAGTAGAGTGGACTATTTAGACACTTGAGGATATGTTGCGTGCTTATGTTCTTGACTTCACGAGTAGCTGGGTCAATCATTTTCCACTCTTAGAATTTTCCTACAGTGATAGTTATCATGCTAGTATTCAGATGGCACCATTTGAGGCTTTATACGGTAAGAGATACAGGTCTCCCACTGGGTGGTTTGAGATTGGGGAAGTGGAATTTATAGGACCAGACCTCGTGCATCAGGCTATGTAGAAGGTTAAGATCATTAAGGGTCGGTTAGAAACTGCTCAACGTCGTCAAAAGTACTACCGGTTGGGCGTCATAGGGATTTGGATTTCGAAGAGGATGATTGGGTATTCTTGAAGGTTTCCCCCCATGAAGGGCATAATGCGGTTTGGTATGAAAGGAAAGTTGAGTCCGAGGTATGTCGGACCATACATAATTATTCAAAGGATTCGTCGGGTGGCGTACAGGCTTGAACTACCTCCAGAGATGTCTTTAGTGCACCCGGTGTTCCGCATATCTATGTTGAAGAAGGTGGTTGGAGATCCGTCGCTCATTGTTCCATTTGATACAGTTGAAGTTAATGAAGTATTGACTTAAGAAGAAATTCCTGTGGCGGAATAATGAGATTGCCTCCGTGAAATTGTTATGGCAAAACCAACAAGTCGAAGAGGCCACCTAGGAGGCCGAGGAAGAGATGAAGAAGAAGTATCCTAATTTATTTGACTAGACATGTAATTGTGTCCATAATGTTGAAAGCTAACTTTCTATAAATCAGGTTTCCCCTGCACGGCTTATGTTGAGGTTGCTCCTCTTTGGTAATCTAATGTTGAATGGCATTGTGGCCGGTGTTGCTTCCCCGTTGTTCTTACATTGTTGGGTTGTGGTGATTTTGTTAGGACTAGTTTTGGGATTCTCTGGCAGGTGGATAGGCTTCAATTACAGGGGAGACTCTAGCAAAATTTTTGGAAATTTAGGGAGTTAGTCAAAACTTTGGAACTACTGGTGTGTGTTATATCAACTGAGTCACATTGGGGTGCTAATGGTGAATTTTGACCCTCATTTGAGGATGAAAGATCCTAGCGGGGGGAGGATGTAAGGCCCCATAAAAATTTACCTAAAACCCGAGGTTTTGTGGTGCCGAGGTAAGCTAATTTGTTTGAGGATTGTAGAGGAGTTGGGGTTGCTCAATACGTCGAGGAGTTGAAGGATAAAAATTTGAAGAACGTAGACGTTCTGCGTTCCATCATGCGGCCGCAGAACCAGTTTACCGATCGCAAATCGGCCACGAATTGAAGCAGAAAGTTTTTCCTATTTTGAGGAAAATTATGCGGCCCACTATAGGGCCGCAGAACAAATTTGCGGGTCGCAGATCCAGCATGAGAAATTTTGGAAGGAGGTTTTGCGGTCCATTATGCAACCGCAAAATTGGCTGTAGACCATAGACCTGTCTCTGAGTGAGCAGAAATGCCCTATTCTGGAGGGCCATTATACGGTCCATTCTGCGGACCGTAGAAGGGCTATGCAGTCGCATTACGATAACAGATCCGCGTTGGGGCTCAATTTTTTCAAATCTTATAACCCGACCCCGCATTTCATTTATCTAGCCTAAGAGTTCAGTTTTTTGGGGACTACCTGATATTTTTGAGATAGTAGAGGGCTATTCTTGAGAGAGGAAAGGTAAGGATTTCACTACTCTACTCTGATCAAACCTTGGGAATTTCATCAAAAAGAAATTGCCAGGGCTTCAAAAGTTAAGAATTTCTTCCCCCAAATCTTCAATTTCGGGTTTGGGTTTATTGTGGGTAATGAGGGTAGATTTTATCACATGCATGAGTTAATAGATACTACGGGGAAGTTGTTGAACAATCTTGGGTGGTTTTGTTGTTGAATTAGTTGAGGGAAAGGTCGGGTCATAGTTGTAACAGCCCTTGCCATGCAAATTCCTCTAATCCTGCTTATAATTCTCTCCTCCTTTATAGATTGGCATCGTTAGGAGTATTGGACAATATTGTGGCACTACGAAAAGCTCTTTCGAGGTATGAAGGCTAAACTCTTTTTCTGGTATTAAAATTCCTGTGTTCTTACAAAACTTCATCGTGTGATGTCCGAATGTGGAACATTATTGATGCGGGGTATTCGAACTAGTAAAAAAATTGACTTTCGATTGGCGTAACTTGTTAGAACCCTCCTGTGTTATTGATTCTCTACTTTTGACTTAATTACGCGGAAGAAGAGTTGGTGTGAAATCAATATGATTAAACTCTTATTTCTTATGTGATGAAACCTTATGAACTCACACTTGCTAAGGCCAAAGGTGCGAAATGGTTTATTTGAATGGAAACTCTTTTGTACAAACTATTATCATTTTCGGAATCTGAAGGGTGGCATTGTGAATACACCTCCGCCCGCACACATTGGAGTGAGGCGGCAATGTCGCTTTACGTAGAGTTGGGGTATTATGAATACACCTCCACCCACATATATTGGGGTGAGACGGCAGGGCCGCTTTGTGTAGAATTTCTGGTATTGTGATTAAACCTCCACCCGCATACATTGGGGTGAGGCGGCAGGGCCGCTTTGTGTAAAGGTAGTTGCAGAGGATCCCCGATTTAAGAATTTATAAATGTTATTGAAAGCTCTTAATAAATTTGCTATGGCTTTAACGGCTATCTAAGTCTTTTATTGTTACCATGATCATCATATTCATGTAATATTATTCGCTGCATAGGTGTTTTGTTTCCATACTAGTACTATTCGGCATGTACTAACCTCCCTTTTTCCGGGGAAACTGCATCTTTGTTTGATGCAGGTAGTTCCACAACGGAAGGCATTGACCAGTGATAGTGGTACACTCTCTTCCTAATTGACTTGGTGAGCCCCACTTCATTTCGGGGTCGTGCATCTTTTGTTTTGTGTGTATTATGTTTCGAGGTATAGTTAGAGCCTTATTGCTGACACTATCATTGCACCCTTTTGTATCTATTAGTGGCTCCGTGGACATGGTGTGGGTTGTGTATTAGTATTGGGTAAGTCAAGATAGTAATGTCGTATGTGTATTACATGTTCCACTTCAAACTATAAAAGTGTGTGTATTTTGAGACTTTATAAATGAAGTAACTAATGGTGATGGAATTAGTGTTGTTCGTGAACCCTCTTGGTGTTAACTAATGAAGTTTATTTTCTCTTTATTTATGAGTGAGTTGGGTAGAAGACAATCTAGCAGGCTTGCTCGCCCGGGTTATCTCGGTTGAGCGTCAGTTGCGGTCCCCGAGGTCCGGCCGTGACACCTACAGTATAAAGCTTGGAACGGTGCCATTTGGATGCTAGCATGGTAGCTATTGTTGTAAGAACATTATATCAATGGAAAATGATCATCCTAGATACCCTTGAAGTAAAGAACACAAGCGCGCAACATATCCTCAAACGTCCGAATAGTCTGCTCTGCTTGCCCGTCAATATGTGCATAAAAAGTTGTACAAACATTTACTTGAGTACCCAAAGCTTGCTGAAATGTCTAACAGTCGCTGGCAGTGAACTGCACCCCTCAATCTGAGATAATAGAAACTGGAGTGCCATGCAACCTAACGATCTCTTTGATATATAACTTAGCGTAGTGCTCTGCTGTGTCAGTGGCCTTAACAGGCAAGAAGTGTGCTAATTTCTTATGTCGGTCCAAAATTAACCAAATCGAATAAATCTTACAAGGTGTGCAAAGCAAGCATACCATATAGTCCATGTTGATCTTCTCCAACTTTCACATTGGAATTTCTATATTTTGTTCCAAGCCATCGGGCTTCTGGTGCTCGGTTTTCACTTGTTGACAGTTTGGAAACCTTGTCAGATAGTCCGCAACATCCCTCTTCATGTCATTCCACCAGTAGACTTCTTTGATATCATCGTACATCTTCGTAGAGCCTGGGTGCACGAAATACTTGGAGCGGTGAGCCTTGGTCATGATTCTCTCCCGGAGACCATCTACATTCGTAACACACAATCGCCCTTGGTACCTTAGCGTACCATCATTTATGCCAAGAGAAAAATCCATGGTCTTAGTTTTATGAATCCCCTCCTTCAATAGCACTAGCAATGGATCATCATATTGCTTCTCCTTGACTTCTATTAAGAGTGATGATTCACCCCTTTTTTGCACAATCATCCCACCTCCATTAGAGTCTTTAAGCAAAACTCCCAAACTAGCCAACTGGTGAACTTTCTTGGCCAACGGTGTTTGGTATGCCTCCAAGTTAGCCAAACTACCCATGGATTTCCGTCTAAGAGCATCCGCCAAAAAATTAGTTTTTCCCGGATGATATAGGATATCGATGATATAGGATATTGATGTCGTAATCCATGAAGATATATTGAAAACTCTTATGATCTGTGAATATGTCCACATGGACCCATACAAATAATCATTCCAAATCTCAGTGCAAGCACCACCCCCGCAAGCTCTAAGTCATGTGTTTGATACTTCTTCTCATGGTTTTTGAGTTGCCTAGAAGCGTAGGTGATCACATTGCCATGTTGCATTAACACACACCCAAGTGCAACCCTTGAAGCATCACAATACACAACAAACCCATCTATTCCCTCTGTTAAAGTCAACACCGGTGTCATAGTCAACCTTGACTTCAACGAACCTTCTGTAGTACCCAGCTAAGTGCAAGAAACTACGAATCTCTATCGAAGTTGTAGGTCTAGGCCAATTCTTCATTGCTGCAATCTTCTGAGGATCGACCTTAGTTCCCTCACTAGAGACAACATGACCTAAGAAAGTGACAAACTCGAGCCAAAACTTACATTTAAAAAACTTTGCGTTCAACTTATGCTGATGTAGAGTCTGCAAAACTGCCCTATATTATCGGCGTGGTCCTTTCGACTTTTTGAATAAATAAGGATGTCGTCAATGAAAACTATCACAAAAGAGATGAGGAAGCCTTGAAGACCCTCTTCATAAGATCCTTGAAAGCTGCTGGGGCATTTGTTAGCCCAAAAGACATGTCTAGAAACTCAAAGTGCCCATCCTGAAAGCTATTTTTGAAATATCCTGCTCCCTGATCATCAATTGGTGATGCTCCGATCTTAGATCAATCTTGGAGAAGTACTTAGCACCTTGCAATTGATCGAACAAGTCATATATCATTGGCAGTGGGTACTTATTCTTGATTGTGACCTTATTGAGGTGCTGATAGTCAATACACATCCTCCATGACCAATCTTTCTTCCTTTCAAAGAGATATGGTGCACCGCAAGGCGACACACTCTGTCGGATGAAACCCTTTTCTAACAAGTCTTCAATTTTCCCTTCAGTTCCTTCAATTCTATCGGAGCCATTCTGTACAGTCGAATCGATATAGGCTGCGTGCCCGTCAACACATCGATCCCAAAATCAATCTCCCCTGCTGGTGGGATATTAGGGAGAACATCCAGAAAAAACATATGGAAATTAATTCACAACCGGCACGGACTCAAGCATCGGTGCCTCGGCATTAATGTCCGTGACTCGGACCAATGGTAAATACACCCCTTATTGATCATCTTTGTGGGCTTAAGGTAAGAAGTAAACCTACCCTACCATAACATCATCCCCCTTCAACTAAATGAATGGCTTGTTGGGGAACTCAAACCTAACGGTTCTAGTTCGTCGATCAAGCCTAGAAAAACATGAATAAACACAATCCATCCCTATTTTCAAATCAAAATCCACCATCCCCAATTCAATGTTATCGGCCATTGTGTCTCTATCGTGAACCGTGAAAATACAATCCTTATAAACAAACATGGCCACAATAGACTCACCAACTGGAGTAGATACAGAGAACGGCTCACAAAACTATTTCGCTTCTAACTCGAATTCCATAGCAACATTAGGAGTGACATATGACAAGTTGGAACCAGGATCTATAAGAGCATACACATCATAAGATCTGACAGTCACCTATGACAACATCTGGAGAAGCCTCAGAACTTTGGGGACCCCTCATTGAATATAACATGTTAAGCCTTCCCAAACAATGTGCACCACCCCTAGTTGCACCACACCCTACAGGTGCCAGAGTACCTCGAGCTGGAGGAGGTGTTGTAGAAGTGGTGGTTGCGGAACTAGCTGGCTGCACGACACCCCTATCAGCACTCTAACAGGACGAAGGGCGATTCCTCTAATTATGACCCTGAAGACTACACCCGTAGCATACCGTGAGATCCATGTAGCAGACTCCTGAGTTCATCTTTCCACACCAAGGCATGTAGGCCTCTGATGTGGCTGGAATCTCCCGTCTGACTGACCCTACTGTGTAGATCCTCGGTTGCCTTGACTAGGATTGAAGCGACTCCACTACTGCTAAGCTGGCCCTGATGGCGGTGCTCCGACTGAAGACTGAGCAAAGGATGGTGTTAGTCCAAACGACCCTCCCCTGAATACTGCCTTTCCAACACAACCACCACTAGTTGAGCCATCAAAGTTGCCCGCAGACCGGGTCTTCTTGCTCCTTCTCGCTCCATCATGTTCTTCATTTCTAGGGACACTGTGGCTTGAAAAAATGCCACCATCTTTCCATAGTTCATTTTAGAATTCAAGGCGGTTGTCGCGGCCTTGTTGATAGCCAAAGGGCTAAGGCCTTGCACAAGCCGATGCACCATAGCCTCCATAGTGGGCAACATGTAGATAGTATTCTTAGATAGATGTGCGAAATAATCAAGAAATATTCAATAAACGCATCCGCAAAACTTACTCCACTTTGTCATAGGGTTCCATCCTCACGGGACTCCTCCCACAATTGAAACCGTGAGTACGCCACCTCTTTCAGGTCATAGGGTTCCATCCTCACTGCTTCTGTGTTTGTGGCGCACATGACGCGGAGAGTCTTGTGTATCTCATCGATAAAGTTATGGGTGTCCTCCTCGGGCTGAGTACCCATAAATACTGAAGGATCTAGCTGAAGGAATCAGTTCATCCTAGAACTAGCAGAATCTCCTAGGTGACTTGAAGAAGTAGGTGTACCGTTCAATCTCTGGGCCTGGGAAGCCACTATCTCAGTCAACATCTGTATGGCTCCTCTAAAGTACCAACCAGAAACACTAGGACCAGAAGTTGTGGCTGGAGGTGGATCTGGAATATTAGTTGGAGGAGTCATTGCATTCTCAGCAGGAGTAGGAACCGGAGCATTCTCAGCAGGAGTAGTATCCGGAGGCGTTGTGGCTGCGCGAATATCTTCACCCTTCGGATGCTCACCCGTAACATCATGTATCTCATTAACTGCCACTCCGTGCCTTTTTCAAAGTGCCATGTACTGGAAACTTGAATAATGCACGAGTTAAAAAGAGGAACAATCTTACAATCAACCCTATCACATGATGTAGAATATCAAAGAAGGGTAACATTCCTAAATGCCCAAGTAGGCTCTTAATTAAAGATGTGGTCGACGACAAACCGATAAGCAGGACTCTACGAGACATGGTCCCGAGACATCCTTGGACTCTTTTAAATCCTCAGGCTCTTGCACCAAACTTGTCACGTCCCAACCTTTAGGAGCGCGCCCGCGCTCGATTGAGATATCCGAATTAGGCTAGCCTGATTGATGCCTTCTGCCCAACCTTACCCATGAATAATGTGAGGATGAACACCAAGAGTTAGAAAAGCGAGAGAATAACATGTACAACACCAATTACAATTACTTATAAAAACTTCATTTACGATTCAAAAATATTACATGTTCATAGTTTTAAATTGTAAACATGTTTGACAGCTACAACATTTCTAGTTTGTTTTTCCCAAATCAAAATACAACCCACACTATGTCTACGGAGACTCTAAACGGAACAGAGGAATAGCATAGAAGTGCCTGTGACAAGGCTCTGGCTATACATCAAAAGACAATGCTACTAGCAATTATCACGCGGCCTTGGAATAGAGTAGGGCTCACCCAATGAACTGAGAAGAGGGCGTGCTACTAGCAATTATCAGTATCGCCTGTTATGGAACCACCTGCATCCATTAAAGATGCAGCGCTCCTGATAAAAGGGACGTTAGTACATATGGATTAGTACTGTCACGCCCCGACCTCGGGGAGCGCGACCGATGCTCAACAGAGTTACCTCGATCGAGCAAGCCAACACAGTGTCATCTACCCAACTCACCCACAAATAAAGAGAAGAGTGCAATTCATTAATTAGTCAGCAAGAAGTCGTGCGAACAACACCGGTTCTTTCCCATTAGTTACATCATTAACAAGTCTTCAATATAGTACATTGTACAATCATCATTAAAGTGGAATAGGTGATACCATTACAACATTTTTAGTTTAACTTTCCCACAAATAGATTGAACCCACACTATGTCTACGGAGACTCTAACCGGAACAAAAGAGTACTATGACAGTGCCGGCAACAAGGCCCCGGCAATACCTCAAAATGCTATATATAAAGGATAAAAGATACAGGACCTTGAAATGAAGTAGGGCTCACCGAATCAGCTGAGGAGAAGGTGTGCTGCTATCACTGATCAATACCACCAGCTATGGAACAACCTGCATCCATTAAGGATGCAGCCCCTCCCCCCCCCCCC
>MCJB01021997.1:58178-97214 GCA_002018475.1 Nicotiana obtusifolia | reverse complement strand
GCAACCCCCCGGCAAAAGGGATGATAGTACATATGGAATAGTACTAGTATGTAAAACTAAACACCCTCTCAATAGAATGAGCAACAGTAAATGGAGAATAAAATACGACATCAATAAGAAACTCAAACAATATCAAAGTGTCAAATTATGGGAAATATAAATTTCAAGAATGTTTTGGTAATTTAAGTTGGGAAATCTGTAGCACCGATACACCATCATTTTTTAGCACGGAGCTCGACCGGCTAAGCCGTCTCACCCCGAGACATACACTCACATACCTCCATGTGTGCGGCATGGCGTCCGATCTCAGCCCGATTGGCTATGGCGTCTCACCACAATGCCATGTGGATCGACATCAAATCAAATCTCGCTAGCAATAATCTCATCCCGTTTAAGGGAAGACATCTCAACACACCAATCTCATCCCATAAAAGGGGAAACATTCTCATCGCATTAACACGGGGATTTACCCCTCTGTCATTTCTATACCGGCACGTGTAGTTTCGGGGTTAGGTTGTTCTGACCTACCCTTCCTCGGTGGTTAAACAATACTCTTAAGGCATTTATTATTAAAATTATTTACCACTCAATTCATATTCTTTTACATGTCATTCTTTTTATTGGTGTCATTGGCCATAACGCAATATCACTATTGGCACATTGGTTGTACTTCAAGCTCACTAGTCCCCTTTCAATCATTATCATGGATAGTCAACAACAAGGCCTTTCAAATTAAGACATTAAACACATACTTGAGCAAATTAGGGTCTTAGTCACATATGATCTCTTATACAATTTGATTTCATCACTTTCATTTTGACTTGACTTAAAGTCACAACATTTTAATACTCATACTACAAATATTCTCCCGAAGAATAGCACAATATGATAATAACATTCCATAACACATTTTGAACATATTCATATATATACATCATCTGACGCAAAACTTATTCAGAAAAGTCAATTCATAATGGAAAACTCGGGACTTACAAGATCCTCGTGGGAATTTAATTCTAACAGAGGAGTTTAGCCAAGGTAATGTTCCGGAGATCCTAGCCACACTTCAGTCTATGTAGAGATATTGAAAAATTGAACACAAATCATGAAGAAGTTCATAGTTCCAGCTCACTTGAGCATTTTACCAAACATTAGGCGTGCATTATGGTTTCAAGGTTCTCCTATGGTGAATTCTTTCACGCCACTAACCAAAGTTCACCCAAAAGAGCTCAACTATCTCCCCACTACCCTAGATGGTACATGCATGTAAAATAAACAACTCCCACACCCAAGAATTGCTTTACTAATTACCCATTTTTAGTTAAATTCCGAAATTAAGGGTTAGGGTGTAGAATCTTACCTTTTGGTTGAAGACCTTGTGAGTTATCCTAGAGAAATTCAAGGTTTGACCAAAGATTGATGAACAAATGACTTAGAACTCCTGTTCTCACTCTAGGCCACCTTCATCTCTCTCTAAAATTTAAGTTTGAACCTTCTGAAATGACCCTTAACATTGTTTTATAGGAATGGGTCGGGTTAATTAAACAAGATAAATTAAGCTCCAAAACATAATCTGCGGTCTGCAAAATGGGCCACGAAATGGCCCTCCGGAACTAGGCAATTCTGCCCCATTCTGCGGCTTGTCTGCAGTCGCATAATGCGCCACGGAACCTCCCTCTGGAAAAATCCCATGCTGGCTACGCAGTAGATGTGTGGCCTTCTAAATGGTTTTACGATCGAATAGTTGATCGCACAATACCATCCAAAGTTGCCCAGTTTTCTGCTTCTCTCTACGGCCATTTTGCAGCCCACGGAGTGATTCTGCGGCCGCATAGTGGGCCACAGAAATGTCTTCTTCTGCCAAAAATTTTCCTTTACTCCCCAGTGCAATGTTCAACCCAAAATGTTAGCTCACCGCGAAGAATCTCGACATTCGTCAACACATATGCCTACTTCGGCACCGCAAAACCCCGAGGTTTAGGTAAAATATTACGGGGCCTTACATCCTCCCATACTTATGATCATTTTTCCTAAAATGAGGTAAAATTCACCATTAGTACACAATATGACTTTGTTGCTATAACGCACACCAGCCGTTCCAATTTTTGACTAACTCCCTAAATTTTCAAAAATTTTGCTATAGTCTCCCTTGTAATTGGGCTTATCCACTTGTCAGATAATCTCAAAGTTAGTGCTAACAACATAAAAGGAACCAACGGTGCAACATATCATTGAAACAATGCCAATCGTCGCCTCACGAGCAGTATAATACCAAAAAGGAACACCTTAAACATCAAATGTACAAATGATACATAATTCACAGAAGGTAAGTCTTAGCATTTTGATAGAACACAACTTTATAAATAGATGGCTATTCAAACAAATGAGGGTACTTCTTCTTCATTTCTTCCTCGGTCTCCCAGGTGGCCTCTTCAACCTATTGGTTCCGCCACAGTACTTTCACGGAGGCAATCTCTTTGTTTCTCAACTTGTGGACTTGCCTATCTAGGATGACAACTCGAATTTCTTCATAAGTCAATTCTTCATTAACCTCAACTGTCTCAACCGGAACAATAAGCAACATATCTCCAGCCACCTTCTTCAACACGGACCGATTTGCATTTCCAGTATTGATAATTTGAGCGAGATGACCCTTGAGGAGGCTCCCAATTGTTGTATTCTTTTTGTCCAGGTGTTACAGAGAGGTATTGTGATTCGAGGCAGTATTTTTGGGAAAGTTTCACGGTGTTGATTGTCAACTAATTGAGAATGAACTTCATAATCGAGTGATTACTTCAAAAGATGTTCATGAAGTGAGAGGGTAACACTGTGGATTTTGTGCTAGGATTGCCACGGATTTCGAGGATGTTTGATGTTATTGGGGTCATTATGGACAGTTGAGGGCAATTTATAGTAGGTGACTTCTCACATCTTGGAGTTCGAATTTGAAGAGAAGGGTTTGCTTGAGCTACAAAGGGATTATGAATGCTTGATTTTCATCTTGGTGTGCATACCGTCTTGAGTGGGGATGCATAAAAGGTCTTTTAGTTGTTCATTGATGGGACAAAATAGATTTTTTGCGGCTTGTTGAAGAGTGTGGACTTGGGAGATGTCATCAATTACATAGTGTTGGGCCATGGCAGGTCCTTGAAAGAAATTGATATCATGTCACATATATGGGCCATATCATGTGGGGAAGTTAGGGGTTGTATGATTTATTACTACAATGCGGGTTCAGATCGCTTGAGGAAGATGGCATGATTGTCATTATATTAAGTGTGCTTTTGGTCTGATGAACGGGGATGCATTATGGTTGGCGCAATATGAGCTTGTGAAAAATTCAGCTAAGTAACAGTGTGGGATCATGGCAATTAAGGAGGAGAAGTTACTATGGGTTCTTGGATTATGTGATTGTGGCTTGAAGCCGTGTAGGGGAGTCTTATTGCGTTGTGTTAGATTCTGAACTCAAGAAAACTTGAGGATGTGATATGATCTTAGGATGTTGATTTTGAGGATGATTTTAGCAAGGAATTTATGGTTGCATGTTGCATTTCACCTTAGTGATATATGGAGATTTTGAAAGGCCTCAGGATTGATATTATTCTGTGGAGGTAGTGAGCAAGGGACGAAATCGGTCAGTTCTTTCATTTTTGGTGAATTCATGACCTAATAGAGTACTAATCGTTCAGCATGATTGTTTATGTATTCGGGAGAGGAGTAATAGGTGACTCTCGAGAAGGTTCTAATGGATTCAAGATTCAATATGTGGTATCTAAGGATTTCCAGATTTGTGTATGGTCATAGATTCGAGATTGGTGTTGGTTTATGGCCCAGTGAAGTATTCGATTGTGGACGAAAACTCGATGTTTGCTTTCTATGATAGTTTTAGAGGTGATGTTGTCCCTCATGTGTCCAAAGAAAAGTTCTTAGTTGAAAGGAGCGCATTAGCACGTATCAACATGGTGTTTTGCTTGTTTTTCCTTTTTTTCCGGGCTGGACGAGCATGAAACTCCTCGAAAGTTGGATAACAACCTACCCATATAGCAGAAAATGGGTTGATTTGTATTGAATCCTTGAAATTGGAAAATGGGAGTGAACACCATGCCTCGGTAGCAAGATATGTGAAGAAAAGAGTCACATCACATATTTTGGGATTTAATTCGTGTGAGGATTAGGGTAAGTCCGGTATTATATTTTGAGAACTTAGACTTTAGGAGGAATTTGATTTAAGCTCTTTGGAGACATCCGAGAGGTTGACAGCATCATATCATTGTTTCAAAAAATTGCCTCTGTTTCAGTACTAAGGAAATAATTTTGAAATAGTAGGGCGTTCAAACGCTTATGTAGGGTTGCATATGTGTCCTGCCAGGGAAAGAATAAGGTCAAATGTAATTCGGGTAAGTTGGTGGACTTATGTAATCTTTATTGTTGTCGTGAATGAGTGGTTGTTCATTAAGTAGAAGTATTCCTATGAATAATAACTCCTCAATGGGTGGCTGGATACTGGTAGCATTTGAACAAGAGATAGATGGTAGCATAGCGCATGAATCGGCCTCAAATGACTGCAGTCAGTGAAAATGTGATATATGATTTAGAAGAATACGTCAAATAAGTGGAATATGTACAAAATTGAATTGACATATCTTTTCAAAAGGATGTCAGAGTCCAAATGAGGGCATTATTATGATGGATGGTCATGAAAATCGAAATTAGTATTTGTATTTTCAAGGTTCAAAGGATCATGCAAGTCAACCAGAGTAGTAAACAAAGAGAAGCTAGTGGTGGATAAAAATATACATATATAATAGATAAAGGATACATGACAAATACAGTTTGTAGCAGATAAAAAACAAGTAACAAATAAGCAATTGTCATGGCCCGACCTCGGGGAGCGTGACCGGCGCTCAACGGAGATACCCCGGTCAAACAAGCTTGCTTGATGCCTTCTACCCAACATTACCCATTAACAATATAAGAACCAAGAACAAGAGATAAGCATGAGAAGAGTAACATGTTCCACGTATATTTTCCATTACTCAAAGGAGATTCATTTACAATTTCACAAGTATTACAAGTTCATAATTGCGAGAGAAAACACTTTTGCCAAATACCAATACTTCTAGCTCATTATCCAACATCAAACACCACCAAAAATATGTCTGCGGAGCCTCTAAGTACAACAGAAGAGGAGTATGGAAGTGCTGCCGACAAGGCCCCGGCTATACCTCAAAACACAAAGTGCAAAACCAAATGTCATAAGGCCCCGAAGCAGAATAGGGCTTACCGAGTCTGCTGAGTGGAGGGTAACTACTAACGAAGATCAAAGCTGCCCGCTGATAAACAACCTGCTCCATTGAAATTGCAGCGCCCCCGGGAAAAGGGACGTTTGTACATGTGGAATAGTACAAGTATGTAAAGTTAAATGTCCTCTTTCAAAATAGAATGCCAATATAAGAAGGGCAAAACGAAGGAAGCAGCAAGTAATAATCAATGATATCTAGATGCCAAGTTAAAACAAGACACTTTTCAAAATAAGAAGATAATATTATTTTTTGTTGGGAGATCATTAGCACCGATATACCATAATGTTTTTAGCACAGAGTCTGATCACTCCCGATCGGCTAGTACATCTCTCCACGAATAATGTGGGTTGATGTGTGATGTGATATTTAGCTTAAAGTATATATATTTATATGTATATCGCCTCATACTTTACGCGTGTTTCGTGGATTTCGGATGTGAACCATATTGATTTATATTAATTTGGTGTGTTTTTATGTGCAGAAATAATCTGGAAGCAATTGGGGGCGAAAGGTGCAAGATTGGAGCTAAAACAGAGGAAGATGGAAAAAGTTGGATTTCCAGCGCCACAGGCAGCTCTCCACACCACCAGTGGCAGAAAGCTTGATAAGCCAGCGCCACGGCCAGCGTGGGGTGCTGGGCTGGATGCTAGTGACGGGAAATTGTCCAAGTTTACTCGGGACAAGGTTATTTCGACCCTAAACCTACCCAACACGTATAAAAGCAAGACTAAGCTTATTTTTAGAGGGGAGACGCCAATTTGAAGAGGGAATATCGACGAGAAACATCAGGGAGCGAGGATATCTCAGTATTCTTCGTCATTTTTAGTATTTTCAATTATCCAACACTTATGAATTGATTTGTTACTATCATGAGTGGCTAAAACCCATAGTTCTGGGGTTGTAATTTAGCCATGAATATTGTTGTTTAATGTTGACTTTACCTTGATTAGAATTCACTAATATATGGTTGTTTTTTCAATTTGGTGATTAATTGTTTAATTGTCTGGCGAGCAATTAGGTTCTATTTACTATCTATGCTCTTCTTGGGAAAGCCATGTCTAGATAAGAAAATTATTGAAGAGAGCACGATCTTAACTCTGAGGGGGACGGATTAGTGGTTAAGATAGGAATATATCTAGTCACCATGCTTAATTAAATATCGTAATCTTAATGCATTATTAATAGATAAATTTCATAGGAATATATGTGTTAATCTATTTTGAATAGGCGAGTAGTACTTCGGGGGAACGCTAGGAGAGCAATTGTTCGATTAATTAGCAACCATGAGTGAATTGTATGAAAGGGAGGGTTAACTAGAACGTAATAGGATTGGTGAATCGATCACATCCCTGGAATATTTATCTCTACTGAATACACAACAATCATTTGGCTGCTTGATAATTTAGTTACTACTTAGAATTATTGTTTAGTATAATTACACTCTGGAACTCGAATTGGCTCAACCAAATAACAATCTTGGTGAATGTAGTAGGTAGTTAATACAAGTCTCTGTGGGTTTGACACTCGACTTATCATTTTATTACCTGTGCAACCACGTATACTTGCGTGTGCATTTAGGAGAAACAATTTTTTGGCGCCGTTGCCGGGGACTTGAATATTGACTACTTTCTAGTTTTTGCTTTAATTGTTTATTTTGTCAAGTCTAACGTTACTTGATTGTTGCTCTACTCACAGGAACTTTGATTGAATACAAAGGGTCAGAAGCCAGGACAGAAATCAAGGCTTTGACCCCAAACTTGAGAGAACATTTCATAGGAGATTGAGGGAAGCAAGGGACACAAATAATCTTCAGGAACTTGTTCAATTTCCTGTCAACATGGAAGAGGAGCAACATATGGCTGTTCAGGAGGTGGCGATACCCAGCATTGCAAATGTCACCTCCAGCATTGTGAAGCCTAGCATTACTGGGCACTTTGAGCTGAAACCGATGATGATCCAGCTACTTCATGCGAATGGGTAGTTTATGGGTCTTTTACATGAGGATCCACAACAGAATATCTTGAAATTTTTTGGAGATTCATGATACTTACATCGCTAACGGAGTCACTCCTGACCATGTGAGGCTAAAACTTTTCCCGTTCTCTCTTTTGGGCGAAGCAAAGTGATTGCTGAAGGCAAAACCAACTAATTATAGTACATCATGGAATGATCTAGCAAGGAAATTTTTGGCAAGGTTCTTCCCTTCAGGCAAAACTTCAAAGGTTAGAAGTTAGACAGTCGCCTTAAAACAGAAAACAGGGAAGTCTTTATACTCAGCTTCGGAGAGGTTCAAGGGGCTGTTCGGAGATTGTCCTTATCACAATCAGACAAAGAAAGTGTTAGCTCATGCTTGTATAGAAGGGATACATTCAGAGACAAAGATTGTGGTAGATCCTACAGCTGGAGGTGAAGTGTTGGAGAAAAGCATTGATGAAATATATGCATTATTGAACAAATTCTCGAAAAGCAATCCTGATTGGCAAGGAGAGATAGGCAGACACACAGTGCAAAAACCAGCAGGGGTTCTCGAGTTAGATGTCGTCTCGGCATTATCAGCGCAAATTACCACATTGACCAACCAAGTCAATCAGATGACCTTGGTTATTAACAAGCAACAAGCTCAACCAGTGCTATAGATCCGGATATTTTATGAATTATGAGGAGAAGGTCACACGAGAAATTTATGCCCAGCAAATCCAGAGTATGTATATTTTGTGGGTAATGCAAATCGACGCCAGGCAAATCAGTATGGGGACACATAGAATTCTAACTGGAGGAACCACCCGAACTTCTCTCGGGGTGGAAACCAAAGTGCTCATAATCAGTACAGGCCAGAAGCACCTAAACAACAATATAGACCACCTCATGTTGAACAACATGCAAACTCGACAAGTCACCTTGAGGAAATGATGAAGAAATTGATGGCTGACCAGCAGGCCAAGACAGCAAAATTGATGAAGAAAGTGATGGCTGACCAGCAGGCCCAAGCAGCAGCAATGAGAAATTAGGAGCAACAAGTTTTTGGCGCCGTTGCTTTTTTGGTTGGTTCCTCCAGTTGGGATTGTAAGTGTTCTCATACTGGTTTGTCTAGCCCATATTTGCATTACCCACAAAACAGAGAGACTTAGGATTAACTTAGCATAAGACGCTCATATGACCCTCTCTACATACTTCATAAAACAATTGAACCTGTTGCACTGTTGGGCTTGTTGCTTGTTAATAACCAAGGTCTTCTGATTGACTTGGTTGGTCAACGTTGAAATCTGCGCTGGTAATGCCGAGACAATATCTAATTCGAGAATCCCTACAGATTTTTTCACTATGTGTCTACCTATCTCTCCTTGCCAATCAGGATTGCTTTTTGAGAATTTGCTCAGTAACGCATATATCACATCAAAACGTTTCTCCAACACTTGACCTCCAGCTGCAGCACCTACCACAAACGAAGTGTGAGCTAACACTTCGTTTGTCTGATTGTGATGAGGATAGTCTCTGAGCAACCCCTTTAACCTCTCTCAAGCTGAGTATAAAGACTCCACCGCTTTCTGTTTGAAGCCAACTATCTCACTGAAGGGTAGAACCTTGCAAAAAATTTCTTTGCCAGATCATTCCATAATGTAATAAAATTAGCTGGTTCTGCCTTCAACCATCGCTTTTCTTCGCCCAATAGAGAGAACGGGAAAAGTGTGAGCCTCACATAGTCTGGAGTGACTCCATTAGTGATGTAAGTATCACTAATCTCCAAGAAATTCAGGATATGCTATCGTGGATCCTCGTGTGGAAGTCTTATTAACTGCCCATTCGCATGAAGTGGCCGAACATGTTCTGTTTCAGCTCAAAGTGCCCAGTGCTTCTGTGCTTCATAATGCTGGAGGTGACATTAGCAATGTTTGGCATTGCCACCTCCTAAATAGCCATATTTGCTCCTCAACCATGTTAATAGGAAATTGAACAAGTGCCCGAAGATTATTTGTGTCCCTTGATTCCCTCAATCTCCTATGAAATGATCTCTCAAGTTCGGGATCAAAGCCTTGAAGTCTGTCCTGGCTTCTATCCCTTTGCATTCAACCAAAGTTCCTTAGAGTAGAGCAACAATCAGGTAACGTTAGACTTGATGAAATAAAAAATTAATGCAAAAATTAGAAAGTATTTCCACGGGTTTGAGAGATTTGAGGAGTTGGGCAGGCCTGTCACGCTGACCACTCCTAAGCCATCCATTGAAGAAGCTCCAAAGCTAGAACTGAAGCCCCTTCCAGCGTATCTGCGCGATGCTTATTTGGGGAACACTGAGACTTTGCCAGTGATTATCTCATCCAGCTTGACTAATGTACAAGAAGAAAAGTTGTTCAGAGCACTTTGTGAGCATAAAAAGGCTATAGGGTGGACAATTATTGACATGAAGGGAATTAGTCCATTGTTTTGCACGAAAAAAATATTTCTGGAAGATGGACACTTCCCCAGTGTTAAACAGCAAAGAAGATTAAATCCCATCATGAAAGAAGTTGTAAAGAAAGAAGTAATTAAGTGGCTTGACGCAGATATCATCTTCCCTATATCTGATAGCAACTGGGTAAGCCCAGTGCAATGTGTGCCTAAAAAGGGAGGGATGACTGTGGTTGAGAATGGGAAAAATGAGCTAATTCCTACTCGTACTGTGACGGGGTGGAGAGTTTGCATTGATTACAGAAGGCTCAACAAAGCAACCCGCAAGGACCACTTTCCACTTCCATTCATTGACCAAATGTTGGACAGATTGGCAAGGCATGGATATTATTGCTTCTTTGATGGTTATTCAGGGTACAACCAGATTGTCCTATGCCAAGAGGATCAGGAGAAGACTACTTTCACTTGTCCTTATGGAAGTTTCACCTTCAAGCGAATGATGTTTGGTCTTTTCAATGCACCAACAACTTTCTAGAGATGTATGATGGCTATTCTCACCGATATAGTGGAAAAATTTGTGGAAGTCTTTATGGATGATATTTCAATCTTTAGGTCTTCCTATGATGACTGTTTGAAGAATTTGAGCAAGGTGTTCGATCGTTGTGAAGAAACAAATCTAGTGTTGAATTGGGAAAAGTGCCATTTTATGGTACATGAAGGTATGGTATTGGGTCACAGAGTGTCTATGAGCGGCATTGAAGTTGATATGGCGAAGGTGGAGGCGGTTGAAAAATTTCCTCCACCCATTTCTGTGAAGGGTGTCTTGAGTTTCTCGGGGCACACGGGGTTCTATCGGCACTTTATTAAGGTTTTTTCTAAAATTTCTACTCCATTGATGATGCCTGCCTGAAGGCATTTGAAGAGCCCAAAAAGAAGTTGGTGGCTGCCCCCATTATTGCGGCACCGAATTAGTCCTTATCATTTGAACTTATGTGTGATGTAAGTGACCATGCTATTAGGGTTGCGCTAGGCAAGAGGAAGGAAAAGATGTTTTATTCCAGCTACTATGCGAGTAAGACTCTTGATGATGCACAACTGAATTACACCACCAATGAAAAGGAGTTATTGGTCGTTGTCTGGGCCTTTGAGAAATTTTGAGAATGCTTGGTGGGAACAAAAAGTCATTGTCCATGCCGATCATGCAGCAATCAGGTATCTATTTACAAAAAAAGAATCCAAGGCTAGATTGATGCGCTGGGTTTTGTTGTTGCAGGAATTTGATGTAGAAATACGAGATTGAAAGGGCACAGAGAACCAAGTAGCTGACCATCCATCAAGGCTGGAAAATTACGACCACGTGGAGGAGGGTGGACAATTAAAGAAGCATATCCTTATGAGCAACTTTTTGCTATCACTCAAGGCCCTCCTCCATGGTACGCGTGCCATGTGAACTATCTGGTGAGTGGCGTACTTCCTCCTGAAATTGAATCTGAAGCTAGAAAGAGGTTTCTACATGATGTGAACTTCTACAACTGGGATGGGCCATACTTTTACAAGCAGTGTGTTAATCAGTTGATGAGGAGATGCATTGCAGAAAAGGAGGTGGAATTAGTGTTGTATGATTGTCATGCATCACCTTGTGGGGGCCATCATGGAGGCGATAGAACAGCTGTAAAGGTATTACAATCCGGTTTCTTTTTGCCAACATTATTCAAGGATGCCCATGCATTTATTAAGAAGTGTGACCAGTGTCAAAGAATAGGAACAATCACAAGGAGGCATGAGATGCCTTTGAATAACATCCTGGAGGTCGAGATTTTTGATGTGCGGGGGATAGATTTTATGGGACCATTCCCATTGTCCAGAGGAAACAAATACATTTTGCTAGCAGTTTACTACGTGCCAAAATGGGTAGAGGCGATCACATTGCCAGCAAATGATGCTATGGTGGTAGCAGCATTTATGAAAAAGAACACTGTTGCGGTACGCAACCCGATCCACACATGATACCGTTACGCGAGATTAAAAGAATTTCTCATAACCCCTGAACCATTAGTAGAATGAATACTTCATTGGCTAGAACCCCTTTCACTCAACTCATTTCGGAAGAACCATGGCAACACGCAACTGAATTCCCATAACCACAGAAAATACAAACCTCAAGTTGTGGCGTAAACCATCATGACTCTTTCCGGAGTCCATCCACACAACAAGGCCATTCGAATCAAATATCTCCCAAATCAATCAAGTCATGGTGGCTATCGAACCTGCACGCACAACCACATACCGCATGTAAAACTTCACACGCCGAAGGAACTGATCATTGCCATCATCACACCGATTCGACCATTACTAACCGACCTAACTTCTTTTAATTTACTCTTGACTTGACTTAGAAATATAATAGCTCCATTCATGACATAATGAACTCAATTCGCACTCACCTCGAGTGACCCGAATCACGAGACCACATCGTCTCAATGCTCATGAACCATCCAGTTCTTTGCTGAATTACCCCTAATTTTTCCTTTTCTTAGTCATAAATAATTCGCCAACGTACCGATAACCCGAAACCGCATAACCAGACAACCACGCGATCTAATTGTAAACAGTGGGGCTCTCCCCCACTTAGCTCTAAGCCACCGTCACATAATGTAGAGCCCACAACGATTCCTCCTTCTCAATTACCATGATCTCACACCATTAACACGACAGACTTGTCGAAGTCTTTGTTAAGCTTTTCTTGAACATCCTGGATTACAAGTCATAGTCATACATTCGACCTCTTACTGGGTAGCAAGTAATATACCTCTCAGAAGCTTCATCAACATCACGCCACCGCTAACTTTCTCACAGGAGATAACCCTCCTGTGGATTTCCTTTCCGACATCTTCTAACAACGCTGCATTGGGTACAACTACCCCGTAATCAGCAAATTCTCTTAAGCTCGTGCTCACCCACCAAATGTATAAGTCTGCTCCTTCCCTATTGATATCAACTGAAAGTTCAACAATACTTTACCAACTCAAGTCATATTGCACCTTAAACGATAATCACATCTTCACACCCCTATTCATTTCAAACAAACTCCTTTCTGCCATATTCGACCTTTCTTCATAGGACACTATTTCTCCAAATAAAATACGTAAGCCAAATAACCTTCCATCATGATTCCCAAGCCGTTCTACACTTTCTCAAAGTACGCGGATATCCTACCACAGAATCCATATACTAATTTGTCACTCTTATTTCGGTTAAACCATCTCCTTTAAGCAACTTTTCAACCTCTGCTTCTCATTCTTGGCCTGCTAGTACTTCAAGCACCACGAAACACTTCCTGCCATGTCATTCCTCATACTTTGCTGCTCACGTGTTGCATCAAATTGAAATCCATCTCTGTAGCACCCAAACCAATAAAATGTTACCGACACTAAGCCTCTTCGAAGATCATCTTTCTCGAGCCATCCAACTTAGAAATACTAAATCTATTTAACCGGTGCACACAGCTATGCCTGGCAACCACCCCTCAAGCACCATTTCACAGCACCATGCCTCGAAGGCAAATTCCAAGAAGACCGTATCACCGACGAACCATAATACGTCCAAACAAGAACGATGACACCGCATCGCATTGAAAATCCCATCATGCTTGAAAATATCAAGACTTCATCAACCAAACATAGACATCTATAGTCCGACTGCCTTTCCTTTGCTGGAATTTAAATGCTGAGCCTCTAAATCATACACTGGGAAATCCTCCTTTCGAGTCATTCACTGCCGCATTCCATACATAAGCACTCTACCATTTCACCAACATTGTATGACAACAACGCATAGACATCGTAAAAATTCGTGCACGGTCTCAACACCATAGAAGATACGGATACTAAGTTGGAACATAAGAAACATCCTTCCACAAGACAACTATAATAGCCTGCCCGAACACGCATCTGGCACCACGTCTGTAATACCACTACAACTCTTCAACGCCTAATTGATAACAAGCGCTTCACGCCGCATATGATTGAGTAGGAAGGAAATAAAGACATAAGCCTCAATAGAATCAAAACGCATGATAAGGATATCAAGAATAAATGTGAAGTTTTTCCTAACTTTGTAGCCTCTGGGGGATAAATACAGACATCTCCATACCGATCCCTCAGACTCTACCGAGGTTGTCTGTGAACTGTGAGACCCATGTAACCTAGGGCTCTGACACCAACCTGTCACGATCCGGAATTCCCACCCTCGGGAGCCGTGATGGCGCCTACTAGTGAAAGATAGGCAAGCCAATTAACCGAATCATTAACTACTATTTCACTCAAAATCAAAGCAACTTAGGAACAATAGTTAATAACATTACAAATAAATGAGCAGAACATATTAAAAAAATTTAGGCCTTTAAACATCGCCAATACAATCTCCTTAACAACTACCCAAGATTTGGTGTCACAGTTTCACAGACTGTCTAAGATTTACTACAAGTAAGGGTCTGAAAGAAATAACAAAATGTTGTTTCTGGGACTACAAAAAGAAACAGATAAAATAGAAAGTAGGAGGCTCCAAGGTCCGCGGACGCCTGCAGGACTACCTTAGGTCGCCTGGTAATCAGAAGCCGGAAGCTCCTTACAGTCCAAAGCCTGCGGTACTGGGATCTGCACAAAAGAGTGCAGAGTGTAGTATCAGCACAACCGACCCCATGAGCTGGTAAGTGCCTGGCCTAACCCCGGCGAGGTAGTGACGAGGCTAGAACCAGACTCCAGATAAACCTGTGCAGTTATATACCAATATATATATATATATATATATATACACACACATCTACAGTGGAAAGATAGAAATAAATGGACCAATTAAGTGGGAAAAAGGGAATATACTTTGGGATAACAGTTAAAACAACAGATCATAGATGAATAGTAAAGAAACTACAAATTAAATTCCAACACAAATCAAGAAAAAATTTCACACAACTATCACTTTCTATCATATCCTGTCGCAGGCGAGCAACTCAACCCCATTTCCTTAAAATCCTGTTGCAGGCATGCAACTCGACCCCATTTCCTTATAACCTGTGGTAGGCATACCACCCGCTCCCATTTCATTATATCTTGTTGCAGGCGTGCAACCCGACCCCATTTTATTTCATCATTGTGGTAGGCATACCACCCGCTCCCATTTCAAAATATCTTGTGGCAGGCGTGTCACCCAACCCCATTTCATTATATCTTGGGGTAGGCGTACCACCCGACCCCATTTCATTATGTCCTGTTGCAGGCGTGCAACTGGACCCCATTTCCTTAAATTTGTGGTAGGCGTACCACCCACTCCCATCTCAATAGTCATCACACAAAGCACAAGAATTTCAGTAAGGAAACAAAACAATATCATAATTTCTCAACAAGAGAACAATAACATCAAACAATCATCCATATACGACCCACGGTCATGCTTGACACTAACGTAGAGGTACTCGTCACCATGCCTATACGTCGTACTTAAAGTAACAATTTAACAAATAGAACACGACTTCTAATCCCTCAAGCTAAGGTTAGAACGGATACTTACCTCACTTTGCAACTGAATTCAAGGTTCCGACAAACCTTTGCCTTGAAACTTTGCATCCAAAGGCTTCAAATCCAATCACAAATAATTCAATACACTCAATAAAGATAATAGAAACTAATTCCATATGAATTTACAAATTTTCTGGATTAAAATTCGAAATTTAACTCAAAATTGCCAGTGGGGACCACTTCTCATAATTGTACAAAACCCACAAAATGTGATAGCCCATTCCGATACGAGTTCAACCATATAAAATTTGTCGAATTCCGACACCGGATCGACCTCCAACCCTCAAATCTAAGCTTTAGGGTTTTCCCACAATTTTTCCAACTTAAATCACCAATTAATGCTAAAAACAGTGATGAACTGAGGTAATTCCTCAAAAATTTAGTTAGGAACACTTACCCCGAGATTCCTCTTGAATATCTCCCAATATTTGATTCAAGATTCGCTTCAATCCGAGTTCTATGGCCCCAAGTATGTTTAAGATGACACAAACTCTTCCTTTAAGAATTTGTCCATGAAAATCTCCTTTGAATATGGTTTTGAGGTTGATTTATGGTGATTCTATGGTGTTTGGAGGTGTTCCTCTTTGTGGGTAACGAAAATGGGTCTTATAGAACAAGATGGGCATTGGGTTCTACTTAAAAAGTGTCAAAAATCGAGTTAAAACACCCCTGTCAGGTCAGAAATGCGATTCCCTATGCCAAAAATGCGGTCCGCATTTCACCTTTGCGGTTCGCATTTTTGGTCGCATTTCTCGCCCCAAGTTCTGTCTCAGTTTGCGACATTCTGTGTCAAAATGCGGCAAAAATGCGACCAATCTGCGGTCAGATCTGCGATCGCAGATCTGACATTTTCTGCAGATTTTTCCTCGACGCGAAAATAAACATAACATTCTCATACGATGTCCGAATTGGACGATTCTTTTTTCTATGGCTCCAAAATTTTGATACGGATATAATGCTTCAATTAAAACTGAATTTGGAGTCCATTTGCATAATATTATACCTCTTATTCTTGAAGATACGACATCGACACATTCTTGAAATGCCAAAGTTAAACTCCATCAACCATCCAAAATCCATTCGAGACCCTCGGGACCTCAACCAAACACTCCAACATGTCCCATAACATTATTCAAACTTGTTCCAACCTTCGGAACGTTCAAATCAACATCATAGCATCAAATTCGCATCGGATTCAAGCCTAAGGTTCTCAAAATCTTCTGAATCGCTCTTTTGATCTAAACCCGACCAAACCACGTCCGAATGACCTGAAATTTTGCACACAAGTCATAAATCACATATCAAAGCTACAGCAACTTTCGGAATTCCATTCCGACCCTCGGATCAAAATCTCGCCTATCAACCGGAAATCGCCAAAATTCTAACTTCACCAATTCAAGCCTAATTCTACACGGAACCTCCAAAACTGATTCCGATCACTCTCCTAAGTCATAAATCATCTTCCGAACCTAATCGAATCATCGGAATTCACATCCGAGGCTCCTAACTCATAAGTCAACATACAGTTGACTTTTACAACTTAAGCCTCCTTGAAAGAGACTAAGTGTCTCATTTCTTACCGATTTCACTCCGAATGCAACTTACTCAATTAAATTACTAAAACACAGATAATGAAGTATAATGAGACAGAACATGGGGAAAACGGAGTGGTAACCCACGAGACTACTGACCGGGTCGTCACATTTAGCAACCATGAGTGAATTGTATGAAAGGGAGAGTTAACTATAACGCAATAGAATTGGTGAATCGATCACAACCGTGGAATATTTATCTCTACTGAATACACAACAATCATTTTGCTGCTTGATAATTTAGTTACTACTTAGAATTATTGTTTAGTATAATAACACTCTGTAACGCGAATTGGCTCGATTGAATAACAATCTTGGTGAATTTAGTGGGTAGTTAATACAAGACTCTGTGGGTTCGACACTTGACTTATCATTTTATTACTTGTACGACCACGTATAATTGTGTGTGCGTTTGGGAGCAACAAGTTTTTGGGCACTGGAAACCACAACGCACTTCATGATGCGAAAGAGAGGTGTTACAAAGACTAGGAACCACCATGCATGTAATATGGCAAAGTGTGCTACCACAATTCTAGTCTGGCGATCACACCACAAGAATAGCAACTAACACGTTTGAACAAGGGATCAAAAAAAAAAATCTCTAACATGATTCAATTAGCTCCCAAAGATAGTACAATATAAGAAATATGATAACATGAATCTTAGCAATCAATTCAAGACATATAATAGCCTAATCGCTACCCTGAGCATGAATAATACCCCAGTGCACGCACATGGGCTCGATCCCCTCACATGTGCACCACCCGCTAAAGTTCTAGTGGGCATTTGAGTCTAGTTCATATCATGTACTTAGGTATTTATTGTCATAGAAGATCCATGTACACTGTGGGTCAGTACTTAAGTTTTCACTTTTGTCATGTATTTATGTTCACAATATTTACAGATATTTATTAAGCTATGTACCTATCATGAGATAAATTTTAGGCCATTGAGCCAAATGTATTTAATTTAAAAGTCAAGATATATTTATGTTATGATAATGCACGCATGAGTAAAGACAAGAGGTTGATGTAACGTAGGATGGCTCGACTGGGTTAACTCGGTTGAGCGCCGGTCACGCTTCCCAAGGTTGGAGCGTGTCAAGCTTTGTATCAGAGCACAAGGTTTAAAAGTCATAAGGTGTCATGGATCTGTGTCGGTAGAGTCCCTCTTATCGGTGTGTTGTCAGCAACACTTATAATAGGGAGGCTACAATGACATTTAGAAAATGTTTCTCTTCTTCTACTCTAGATCGTGCGTTAAGGTTCCGAGTTTGTCTAGGAATTCCTATGTCAATATCAAGGAATATTTGCACGTCGTGCTACAAAAAGAGAAAGGCCCAAGGATTAAAGGAATAACGCACATAGTAGGCATAATGTGTGAGGTGCCCAGTTGTCCTTGTAATGGAAGAAGGAAAAGTCAGGGATACGATCAAGGTAAGCAAGGTCATAGATTGTGCCTTGAGAATTTGAGACTTCCTAAAGGTGTTATTAAGGTATAGATGTAACAAGAAAGCTCAATTTTCATAAATGCGTGGGATTTTACAGAGATTCGCGCTTGGATTTCAAATATAAAGTGAGGGATGGCACATGAATAAGTTATGTATGAGGCCCTATAAAGATAAATTATGAAACTCTAGAATGGTAAAATATTTTAAAGACCACCCTAGGATAGAGGAGTTAAAAGCCAAGTGTGAAAGTTGTGCCCAATGTTTTTAGGAGGATTAGCTGAGATAGGATAAGCACCCAACGACTAGTGTGGTGCATGTTAATGAAGTTACACAAATTTCTCGTAGGTCAAGGTAAAGGAAGAGGTAGAAATGTGTTGAGCATGATATTGACTACATATGTTTTTTGTTCAAAAAAGATATACCAAGGAAGATGATCTTTAGAATATAGTAGGGGTCAATCGAGGTTTTGCTTTAATCGGTCATGACCAAGTAGCTCACCAAAGGAGCGGTTGAATGCAAAATAAAATGAATCATATGGGTATAATGGGCAAGTCCATGGTATTGAAAGCACGATATAAGGAGAAAGTGTTTAAGAGGGTAACCACCTCCAAGGAGATATGGGTATGTCCAATAGACGTAGGGTCGACTAGTGCATATGGGTGGGGTATGAGAACCATGCTTGTGTACCTAAGATTTGGAAAGACAATGAGTAGTGTAGGCCCATGATGTGTGAAGAGTATGACCTGGAGGGTAATAGTGGTTCCATGTGTCTCTCTCGGGAGACGAAGAGTTATGAATGAAAGAATGATGAGTTCATTGCACCATCTAATCCTTGTTCGGTAATAGTAAGTCCCTCAACCCCTTCCACCTTGTTCCATGGTGTGTTTGAATGAGTATGACCATAGAGTTCCATGCCCTGAATATTTGACCATGGGGTGATACTTCTTTACATGTTTGACCTCCAAACAACAGTAAGTTTAACTCATATGGGAATGATAAGGTGAGATGGCAATAAGAATTAAGAGGGGGGAGTCACATCAGTTAACCCAAGGTTATAACGCGATATAAGTAATTAGGAAGGATGTTTAAGGGGTTATACATATAAGAGAAAGGTATGGGTGAAGGTGTGTCCCCTTGTCACTACGTAGGCGTATGTGCATAAGCTTTCACATGTAAGGAAATCAAGTTTCTTTTAGTTATGTTCAAAATATCATTTTCAGTATCCAATTGTGGACAAACGTGATTAGGGTTTCACGAAATATTACATGAGGCTGAAGGGTGATGCTAGAAATTTGAAGATCCTATTTTGTATTGCCTCTTCAAAGTAGATGCTTAGGAAGGAAAGAGAAGTTATATAGTGACCACAATGATGTGCTCTAGTATGTCGAATCGCGAGTGGGTCAAGGAATGGCTATAGAAAAGTGTTTTGAGGAATATAGGGCCAATGAAGGTTGTGGTCATCGTGTATTGGGTTGTTATCACACTGTGTGGTGCGTTGTATGGCAGGAGATGTAAATCCCTCATGGGATGGTCCAATTTTGGTGTAGAAAATTGATAAGGGCCAGAATTCGTTCACTAAACTATGGAGAAAGTAAAGATCATCATGGAATTGTTATGTGTTAAAAGAATGTTAGGAGTTTACTTTCTATGAGTTATGTTCAAACTCGTACAATTTATGCAAATGCCCCATTTTGTTAATATAATTCCTACAATGTTATTGTTGGTGTTGGTTTCATGTCAATAGCACAATGTGGTGTTATCTATATGTTGTTAGAATTGATTTATGGGATTTTATGACAGGTGGATAGGCCCAATTACAGGGGAAGCTCTACCAAAATATTTGAAAAATTTTGGACATAGTTAAAATTTGGGAGCTTGTGATGTGTAAAATAAGAGACGAGTTATGTTTGGTATTTTGGGCAGACTCTACTCCTCATTCAAGGAGGAACGATCCTAAGCAGGGGATTATGTGAGGCCCCTCGAATTTCCTATTTGTCTGAGGCCATAAAGCACGCTCACAAGTTACTTAAGCATCGTCTTGCCTTCGACGAGAGGTTAAGGACTTGAACAAATTTGATGATAATGATATTAATTATACGCGGTGTATTGGATGTTGTTTAGGATCTAAGGAGATCCCTAAAACTAAGCCAAGTTGGGAGCTATGCAATGGGCTAAAGATTCAAATAAATTCGCACAAGATCCAAATTCAAACGGATGAAACTATCAAAGTACAAAGGTTTATGTTGTGAGATACCTTTTATGTTAAATCCCTTTGAGTCTAGTTTCCAACACATCAAACGGCTTCTCATTTGGATATTTCTACAGAATGTTATGGCCATTTTACAGGACCTATACCATCTGCGTGCCCAGATGCGCGGCAGCGCATAGAAGGGGGGTTTCTGCTTTGTATGCGCACCCGGATGCTCTGTCACTTGACCAGGTGCGCAACCGCGCATTTAGAAGCCCTACAAATACCACCAAGGTCGGGGAGAGAGAGTGGATAATTCATTTCTTCAAGACTAGGGCTTTCTCTCCATCACCCACCCGGCCAAGGCTTCGAATACACACCTAAGGTGAGATTTTAAGTGTGTTTTAGTGATGATTTCACTTCTCAATCACTATGTACAACAAGGTTTTGATTGGATTCCATAGGATTTCTTCAAATTCTCAAGAACACCCCAAAATTTGTCTTTCAACATTTGTTCTACAAGAGGTAATCTTTTACCCTTAAACCTACATGCATGCATTGTTAGTGAACATATGAGCAAGAAATAAGTAGTAGCACTTATGGGATGGTGATTGGAAGCCATAAGTTTTTAACCTAGATAATTAGGTGCTGTTGATAATTTGTAATGAGTTAATTAGTAAAATTTGGTGGATGTGAGTTCATTGATGATTATAATGGTGCTATGAAGGTAGTTAGTGGACAAAGGATGTTGTAGTATCTCTTGTTGCTGGGAAGGAGGGATTGTTGGATGAAGAAACACCATTACTAGAAGTTGTAGAAAAATATGCACACTAGATATTTGATAAAAAGTCTAAATGACTTAAAGTATAGAAATTTTTCAAATATTGATGCAATTTTGTTGCTTTGTTGTCGATTGAAGTTGTTTAGTATGGTGGACCATCGTAGTATCAGTAAGGAATGAATTTCAGGTATGTTGGCTAAACTTCTCTCTTAGAATTGAATCCCATGATGTTCCCGTAAATTTCAAGTATGGCTGGCCCAGGTTCATAATTCCCATGTTCCGAGTTGTTCCTAATAAATTCGATTATCCCGAGTAAGCAAAGTGTTGAAAGATGTATGTACTCAAAACGTGTTCCAATTACTCATATCTCATCATGATATCCGTCGGGAATGTGTTCAAGTACGGTTTATGTGTTAAAATGATATAACTTAAATTCATGTTTCAAATGAAAGTTCATTATGCTTAACGTCGAAAGAATACTCAATGCGCCTAAAACTCCTATTGCTCATATATATACTTATGGCCTTGATTTCAAATGCTCTTATTGTTGATAATCTATAAAGAAGCTTGAAAGTGAAAGAAATGAGTTGGGGATATAAGGTGTGGCCACTGTGCCAATAAATAAAAGTTATATTTGTGGCCACTGGTGCCAATAAGATGAAATGATGTGTGAAAGATTTTGAAATATGCTCTTATGTTCTCATGGGTAAAGGCTATGGTGTTCGTAAATATTTTAAATGCTCTTAATGTTCTATGGTCAACCATGGCAAGTAAAAAGTAAGTGATAGTATGAACTTGAAATGCGGTTGCTTTACAAAATAAGAATTTTGAGGCATTTTATGTTCCCATGGTTTCAATCATAGTATGTATGCTTCTAAAATGATAAATGCAAATGACTTCAATGTTAAGTCCCCAAGAATCATAATCTTAGCTAATGACCTTAAGATGACAAGCGAGTACATAACGAGATAAAAGAGAGATGTCCTATGCTAAATGATGATGAACCTTATGAAAAAATAATTTGGCCCATGTGCCATTGAAATCTACTCATTTATCTACCATACATGTGCTAATGTAATGAGCTGCGTTTCTCCATGATGACCATGAACATGAAGTATTCCAATGATCCGAGAACTTACGACCTTATATGTAATGTTAAGCATGTCGCTTGAGCTTATATACAGTCACGTGCATAATAATCTGTTATGATCATATGGACGGTCTATGAAGCGCATAGGTGTATTGTATAGGTGATCCTATAGACGGTCTATGAAATGCATTGGTGTATTATATAGGTGATCCTATGGACGGTCTATGAAACCTATAGGTGTATTGTCTAGGTGATCCTATTGACGGTTTATGAAACTCATAGGTGTATTGTATAGGTGATAGTATGGACGGTCTATGAAACGGATACGTGTACAGTATAGGTGAACCTATGGACGGTCTATGAAACGCATAGGTGCATAGTATGGATAGATCCTATGGAATTTGTGCATAGTAATAGAGGGCTGTGGACAGTCTGGTGAGATGCATAGGCAGCAGGAACAATAGGTGCCACTTTCATTGCCCTTGTTGTACATGTTGTTACATTTATATTATATTTTTTTATCCCACGCATAGTTCATATGCCTCACTTGATTCTATGGGTCGTTTCGTAGTTTCTTCATATACTTCATTTGCCTCTTATTTGAGTTACCTTATTTTCATATGTTGTTCTATCTACCTTATGTATGAGTACTATTCCACATTAAATCGCGTCCCTTTTGCCAAGGGCACTGCGTCTTTTAATGGATGCAGGTATACTTCTTCTAGATGATGTGGATCTTTGATAGGGATCTTCCTCACTACTCAGCTTATGGTGAGCCTGCTACAGTTCTAGTTGGTATTTGAGTCTAGTTCATTTCATGTACTTAGATATTTATTGTCATAGAAGCTCCATATACACTGTGGGTCATGTACTTATGTTTTGACTTTTGTCATGTATTTATGTTCACAATATTTACAGATATTTATAAAGTTATGTACCCATCATGAGACGAATTTTAGACCATTGAGCCAAGTCAATATCTAATTATGTTATGGTAAATCATGAATGAGTAAAGATGAGAGGTTGATGTAACGTAGGCTGGCTCGACTGGGTTAACTCAGTTGAGCGCCGGTCACACTTATCAAGGCTGGGGCGTGATACTAGCAACCTCAAAATCAAAATTCGGGCATAGACTTAAGTCCAAAATTACAATATAAATCTAATGGAACCATAAAAATTCCATTCCGGGGTTGTCAAAACAAAATTCTAACTCTAGTCAACTCTTAAAACTTAAGCATCCAACCAAAGGACTAAGTATCCCAATTCAATCCAAAACTCCCCCGAAACCAAATCAACCATCTCGGCAAGTCACATAATGACAAATAAACGTATGTAGAGCATCAAATAGAGGAAACGGGAGTAAATACACAAAACGACCGGCCGAGTCGTTACATTCTTCTCCTCTTAAACAAACTTTCATCCTCAAACGAGTCTAGAATCATACCTAGGGTATCAAAAAGGTGAGGATATCTGGTTCGCATCTCCTGTTCGGTCTCCCAAGTAGCCTTCTCGATCGGTTTACTTCTCCAATGAACCTTCACCGATGTTATATTCTTTGACCTCAACTTTCGAACTTGCCGGTCCAAATGGCCACCAGCTCTACATCAAAAGTCAAAACCTCATCCAACTGCACCAACCTGAAGTCCAAAACATGTGACAAAACCGCATAATACATCCGGAGCATGGATACGTGAAACAATGGGTGAACTCTCGATAAACTAGGTGAAGCAAGTTTGTAGGCCACCTCTCTAACTCTCTCTACCATTTCAAAAGGACCAATGTATCGTGGGCTCAACTTGCCCTTCCTCCTGAACCTCATCACACCCTTCATGGGTGAAACTCTAAGTAGAACTTTTTCACCAACCATATATGCCACATCACGAGCCTTCCTATCAGCTAGACTAAATAACTCTTCTGCCTGGACTGCATTGTATGAAGCCGTTCCTACATCAGCTTCATCTTCTCTAACCAACCAGAGTGACATCGCCTCCCATATAAGGCTTTATAAGGAGCCATCTACATGCTCAACTGATAGCTATTATTGTAGGCGAACTCTGCTCGAGGAAAAAACTGGTTCCACTGACCCTCGAAATCAATGACACGGGAACATAACATGTCCTCCAAAATCTGATAAGTGTGCTTGGACTACCCATCCGTTTGGGGATGAAATACCGTACTCAGCTCGACCTGTGTGCTCAATTCACGTTGCACTGCTCTTCTAAAATACAATGTAAACTGAGTGCCTCGATATGAGATAATAGAAATTAGGACACCATGAAGTCAAACGATCTCTCGAATATAAATTTGAGGCAGGTGCTCTAAAGAGTAGGTAGTCATGACTGGATTGAAGTGTGCAAACTTGGTCAGTCTGTCCACAATGACCCACACTACATAAAATCTCCTCAAGGTCCATGGATGCCCAAACACAAAATCTATAGTGATACGCTCCCACTTCCATTCCAGAATATCTAGCCTCTTAAGCAAACCACCAGGTCTCTAATGATCACTTTTCACCTGCTGACAGTTCAAACACCAAGCAACATACTCAATAATTTCCTTCTTTATCCTCCGCCACCAATAATGTTTCCTCAAATCATGGTACATCTTTGCGGCACCTGTATGAATGGAATGTTTCAAACTATAGGCCTCCAAAACTACCAATGAAATGTTGGAAAACAAATCCAAATGGGAGAACTATGGGCCTCCAAAATGGAATGTTGGCACACAAATCCGACCATGTAGCCTCAATACATCATCATCACCAATAGTAATCTACTTAGCATCACTGTACTACACCGAGTCCCTTAAGACAAGCAGGTGGGGATCATCATACTGAAGCGCCTTGATGCGCTCAAACAAGGACGACTGTGATGAACCACAAGCGAGAACCCTGCTATGCTCCTAAATATCCAATCTCACAAACATGTTGCCAAAGCATGAACTTTCAAACCTAACTGACTCTCCTCGGTTGGGATAAAAGCAAGACCCCCCATGATCTTAGCCTTCCAACTCAAAGCATCGACCAGCACATTTGCCTTCCCCAAATGACAAAGAATGGTGATATCATAGTCATTTGGTAGATCTAACCACCTCTGTTTCCTCAAGTTCAAATCCTTCTACCTGAATATATGCTGGAGACTCATGTGATCCGTCAACATGTCACAAGACATGCCATAAAGATAATGCCTCTAAATCTTGAGTGCATGAACAATGGATGCCAACTACAAATCGTGTACTATGTAGTTCTTGTAGTCGCCCAAAATCTCACCTCATCGTGATGGCACCTAACACACTTGCTAGGAAAGCCAAATATAACCATTATGAACCAAGATATCAGAAATGACAAAATTAATGTAAGTCCAAAACCTTAACATAGCATAATAATACCAATATATGATAAATCCCTCATAATTAGTAAATACAAAGTCTTGAGCTCTAAAAATAGGGAATACAAGTCTGAAAGCTAAATAGCAACACTATCTGAAGCAAATACAGTAGTACAATGTGGTAAGAGACGCCAAGACTACGATTGAGGAAGCAGTTCTACCTCGTCTCTCGATGATCAACTCAGCCAGCAAACTCCGCTACTAGTGACTTGGTCTGACACCTTTGTTTTGCACAATGTAGTGCATAATGTAGCATGAATACAACCTACCCCATGTACTCAACAAGCATCATATCTAACCTAGGCGATGTAAAAGTAGTAAGAATTATAATTATACTTGCTATAACCTATACATTTCATAAATTCAACAAGTACAAAATAGTAATATGATCAAATGATAAAATCTCAGATAAAACCACCTTGGTGCCTACACTTACTCAACTACTCTCCTTAGTCAGTGATCTAGCATATATAGATGATATGCAAGTAAATCGGGTAAATAATCATGGAAATGAAAAATAAAGATGAAATGCAATAGCCAAACAAAGCTGGGCATATTTTACTCAGAATTTCCAATACAGTACCAAACCACATATCAATAATCCTAAATTCGCATGTATACCATCAAGAGAAAAAAACATAAGAGGGTGACCCTAGGGGGTTGGAACCATATCCACACGCAGAATGGACAATTCAATGTGCGATCAGTCCGGCGTGGTCGCAGGCTCAATATCCTAATCTACCCGGCGTGGTCACAAGCAGAACAACACAATCCGCCCGGCATGGTCACAAGTATAACAACACAATCCGCCCGGCGCGGTCACAGGAATCCACTCCAAATTGTATGACACATAAACAAATATACAAAGACACGCGTATATGATCAATAAATATCAGATTTCATGCTCCTGGACTGGTATAAGTGACATGCTAAAGTGTATGCATGTACAAAGTGTCCTATCATAGCTCAAATCAACAATTTCATCACGAAAATAGCAAATAGCAAGTTCAATTAGGAGATTAGCCTCTATGCAATCTCAAAACATGGATCAAATAGCGCACAAAAGGGTACAAATATGAGAAACACCACATCTTAAAGCTTAACAATCAATTTAACACATGTCATAGTCTAAGCATTGCCCTGAACAAGGATAAATACCCCGACGCTCGCACTTGGGCTCAAACCCCCACATATATGCGCACCCGTACCCGAGTAGCTATCAAAAAAAACTCAGGCAAGTAGTGCCTCAACCAAGTTTAGGTAATATACTTACTTCAAGAAAGCCAAATCACTCCTCTAACAATCCCTTCCCGCGTGTATCAACCTATGGATGGCTCGAATCTAGAAAATATAACTTAATACCATCAACAAAAGCCATAGAAAATTATTTCAAAAGATAAAACTAAGATCTTTAACTCAAATCAAAAAGTCAACACTAGACTCGCAACCTGGAACCCAACAAAACTCACAAATGCCGAACACCCATTCAAATAGGTCTCCAACCATGCCAATTTCATCTAATTCCAACCAGAAATCAACCCCCAAATCATCAAATCTCATTCTCCAACAACATTGCCTAAAATCCCCAAATTTCACCTTAAATTAACACTAACTATGTGTAGTAATCAATGGGTAATCAATATTTATCATCAAAAGTGATTAAAGTTTACTTACCTCTTGAATTATGATGAAAAGCACTCCAAAAATTGCCTCCAACCGAGTCCAAAAATTAGAAATATGAGAAAATGACCAAACCCTTGTCTTTAAGTGTTCTGCCCAGTGATCCCGCATCTGTAGCTCTCTCAGTCGCACCTGCGGTGCCTCACCTGCAGACAAATCAATCGTAGATGCGCAAATTCATTAATTTCACAACCAAGTGCATCTGCGGTCTTTCCTTCACACTTGCGGACCGCTTTTGCGGTCCAACATCCGCATCTGTGATCCTAGCCGAAAGCCCAACCTTCTACTTCTGCGGTCAAAATATCGCACCTGCGCTTCCGCATTGAGAAAAATGACCAACCTCGGCTTCTGCAGATCAATCCATGTAGAAGAGAATCCGCTTCTACGGAAACCTTTGAACATTTGCGGGAGTTTCCCCAGCCAGACCACCCTCGCACCTGCGCAACAGGGATTGTTACCCATTTTTTCGCAAAAAGTGGGTTTAGATGTGTAACAACTATTTTAAATGGGTATTAAAGGAGAAAATTCACCACCTAACGATTTTAAGGTCCGTTAAGACACCTATTTTCTAGTAACTCCGTTTTAACTAGTCTGTGTCACCAAAGATTGGGTAAAGACTCAAATTACCTTGAAGAGAAGGTGCTAGGCACTCTCCGATGTCCACAACCGTGGTTCCCGGCCGAATCTTACACTATATGGACTGTTGAATTATAAATACCCTTTGTGATCATATAAATTAGAGCGAGGAGTCAAATCATCCAATCAATGATGAAACAAGCATTTAAAAAAAGGTTGCACATACGAAAAAAGTAGGTTATTAATTAATAAGTAATTAGTAGAATCCTTTGACTATTACAAGATATATCCTAGTTTGATCTAAGTTCATACAAATAGTAACCTAAATGGGGGGCCGAAATTTTTTAGCCTAAAGGATCACCCCGTGCAACAAAAATAATCTTCGCAACTCCCTTAAATGTTAGGGTTGCTTATATTATTCAGCGGGCATAGACTATCATCGTATGCAACCAAATTACTCTCTTAAAGTTGTTTACCTAAAAGCGTTCTAGTTCAATTCTAAACCGCGTCCTATGCGTGCTTTACCCGTCCCATGCCTATGGTACATGAGGCTTTTTGACCTACTATTTGGTGGTTCTAGACTTCCCTTAGGCTGCTTGAAATGGGAAAACTAGGTGCGCAATCAAAACAAATAGGACTTCAAATAATCAACACGAAAGGCTTAAATTCACCCCCTTGTATTGACTCGAGTGCACGCTATCAATTAGGCGGACAGTTATGACTCATACTAACTATATTCAACATTAGTTAAACGGGCAACTGTGGATAGGCAGGCTTGAAATTAAGACTAAATTCGTCAAACCTTATAAGCATGGTTTCTATGCGATTAAACAATGCAAGAGTTGACATAAAGTCCTATAGGCAGTATTTCTAGGCAACCAGTCTTGACAAAGTAGTTGTTATTAATACAAGGATCTTATAGGCATGACTTCTAGGCGAGTGATAGCACCCTATAGGGATAGTCTCTAATCGTTTTGCATCTGGGCAGTGAAATCATTGGGAGCGCATATTTGTTTTATTTGTCCCTATAGGAATGCTATCTAGGTGGGTTATGCAATAAGAAGAGAATAACAACACTAGCAGTTTGATCACTTGAATTGAGATCATATAGACATGATGTCTAGATGAGTCATGTGATTGAAGGAAGTAAACCAAAGCATGCATTTCCAGTTACTGTATTAAACTCCTATGGGCATAACATCTAAGTGCAAAAAGTCCAATTTCAGATCTTATGGGCATGCTATCTAAAGTTGCAAGTCATTATATTAACCCTAAGTCATGTTTTCTTAATGAATAACATGTGCACAGATAATTCCAAATAATGAGGCATGACGAACAAACAAAACAATTAAGATCCTTTAGGCATGTTCTTTACCCATTCATGCAAGATATAAAATATTCTAGTCTCCCATTTCCACTAGTCCCCAACTATTTGTTTTACAAGTTATTATAGGCCCAAAATAAAATAATACAAACTCGAAGGCAACAAATTATAGTGTGAAACAAATACAAGCGCACTAAGCAACAGACCCAATACAAAACAACCCAGGGATATCCCCCACAGCCTTCAATAGTGTTACCCTTCGTGCAACAGAAGACCCAAAATCTCAGGCTCACAAAGGCATTAGAATTGCCTGAATTCAATGCTCAAGACCAACATCATATATGACCCAAATGTGTTACTTATATGCCCAGATGGATGCCAGACTTAGCCATACAAGTGTCAAACTACTCATGGGATTAATTAAACAGATTTTCACACTTAATTCTTAAAGCTGTAACAAACATCAATTCAAATCAAAGCACATAGACAGGATTACATGAAATATTGACAAGTTCACAGGGCAGGTTTATGCTTTTATTTTCAGAAA
The DNA here is from genome assembly GCA_002018475.1 of Nicotiana obtusifolia. Classification (NCBI taxonomy): domain Eukaryota; kingdom Viridiplantae; phylum Streptophyta; class Magnoliopsida; order Solanales; family Solanaceae; genus Nicotiana; species Nicotiana obtusifolia. The sequence continues at coordinate 67,341 of MCJB01021997.1, read as the reverse complement.
TAAAGTTAAAGTGACATGATCAACTATCATACGATAGTGAACTATACTAAAAGAGTTTCAAAAGTGAAATGATCCGAAATTAGCCTAAAAGAACTCTAGACATGAGATTTAGACAAGAGAATCTAGTAGACTTATAGACAAGAAAAAATGGGATACAGTCTTCACCTAGAATGTCTAACATGAAAAACAAAACCTAGCATAGAAGAACAGGTTCATGATCGAGCAACACTTATCGAATATGAGGAAACTTTAACATGTTGAGTACTAATCATAACACTAGAAGAATTTTAAAAAACAACATGTCATTTGGATCAATAGGGCAGGAAAGCATACATATTAATACCAATTGATTTCATATAGGAGAAGAAACTAAACACTAAAATTTGCTCTAGAAGTCTTAGGAAACACCAAAAAAAAAAAAAGGATTAAACAAGTCAGGGAGCACAACATCAGAGTTCACCAACAACAGAGAATCATGTTTGGCTAATCATTAAGACAATATTCGACGCATAAGATTCATATGGGAATAGATCAATTTCCAGGGTAAGCAGTATATTATATATAAATGATTCAGTAAAAAGAGACTCATTAAGGAAAATTCTTGGCGAGAACTAGTACCCTAGGAGTTTTAGTACAAAATTTCAAGGTAAGGCATGAGAAAGGATTCAATAACAAACAGCCAATATAGGAATTCGAGCATACATAAACATGATAGTCTTAAACAAGCATAACAGTCGAAAATCTTCCAAATTGAATACACTTAATGAACATAAAAAGACTTATACACATTTTGGTGAAGAATTACAGGAGAATTTCAAAGCAAGGTCGACACAAGGTCATATTGGTTTATAAGAGTTCAAATAACACAGATATCAAGAAGCATGAACACAAGCAGAGAGAAAATAGAATTGCAAGGGTCTAAGTACTTACCAGTTTGTAGGACAAGGAAATAAAGGAGAAAACCAAGTGCCAGCAATAACTTGATTATCAGTAGCAAAGAGAGAACAATAGGACCTCAAACCTTAGTGTGTCAAAGTTCACAGGAGCTTCACACAATCCCCGAGCAATGCTCGCACTGGGAAGGTCAATAGAGCAGATTCCGGTGGCCTTGGCTTTCAGCTAGGCAATATCAAGAGTTTCAAAATAGTGTAAGTGAGCAAGTGAGGGAGTGATAATGACTCAAAAGTTGGTCCAAAAGGGAAATCGTGGTGGGGTTGTATAGTAGTCGATTTGAACAGACAAACATGGAAATCAATAAATTACACATAAATATAGAAAGAAAAGATCACATGCAATTAGTGCCAGAGCCGGTAAAGGAGATGGAAAAAATTAAAACCCTAATTGGGTCCAACGGCTATAAATCGGACTAGGGATGCAAGAATAATACATTGGTAAGTGTATATAGACGGAACATCATCCAAATCTTCACAAAATCAGAGTCAATCAGGCTCGTTCTTCAAAGGTAGTTCTTGCCAAAAATAAGGCAAGAACTAAGTAACACAATAGACGCACATATAATAGCGAAGCATCACGAAATAGGTAAGTGAATCATGGAAAGGATCCATGATTTGATCGGATTTGGAGAAGATTAAGGGTGAGGGGGCTGTTAGGGTTTCTCAAAAGAGAAAGGGAGGGATTAAGTGCATTTAGGGTGGCTGGTAGAGAGAAATGAGCTAGAGTTTAGGGGATTGGGCAATTAAGAATGAGGGAGAGGTTTGGGTCATTGATCATTTGAGATCAATGGTCAATATTGAATTAGAAGTGGGGCGAGCCGGAAAATGGGTCCCGACCGGGTTAATATAACGACCCGACCGGTCGTTCTACTTTCTAGATCCCCGTTCCCTTAATTAAGATTTCACGTATGTACTTTCACTGTTTTATGACTTGCGGGGATGGTAGGTTCGGGTTTGGAAGGGTTAGGGTTGGAATCCGAACACTTAGTTCCTTAATAGTGGCCTAAGAAGGCCAAGTTTGACTTGAGTTAATATTTTGACTAAACGACCTCAGAACTGGGATTTGATGGCTCCAATAGGTTCGTATTATAAGTTTGGACTAAGAAGTATGTACCGATATTGATTTGGAGACTTGTAGGTCTTTGTGGCTTGAATTGGCGAAAGTCGGAAAGTTGAAGGTTTGGAAGGTTAAGAAGTTTGACCGAGAGTTGACTCTTTTGATACCGGGGCTCGGATTTTTTGTTCTAGAGTTTGAGTAGGTCCGTTTTATCATTTATGACTTGTGTGCAAAATATCCGGTCAATCAGAGTTGGTTTGATAAGTTTCGGCATCGATTTTAGAAATTGGAAATTCATTAGTTTTAATAGTCTTGAATTAGGGCACGCTTCGCGTGCTTGGTGAGAATTGAGACTTTGACTAAGTTTGGAATGTGATTCAAGACTTGTTGGAATGTTTGGTCGAGGTCCGGGGGGCCTCAAATGGGATTCAGATGGTCGATGGAGCTTGGTAGCACTTTGGCAAAGTGCTGAAGGTTTTAGGTATCTGGTGCATTCGCACCTGTAGTGGGAATGACCGTAGATGTGGTACCACAGGTGTGACACCTTAGTCCTAGGTACGGAATGGAGGGGAGTCAGAGAGGTCTGCAGAAGCGGGTGTCTTCCCGCATAAGCGAAAGCGCTTTTGCAATGAGGGTCCGTGGATGTGGATAGAGGCAGCTTGGCCTTGGTCGCAGATGCGTGAGGTGATCTGCAGATGCGGATGCGCAGGTGCCTGCGAGGAGCTGAAGAAGCAGACTCGCAGGTGCAGAATGTGGTGGTAGATGTGTCTAGTTGGGAGTCGAGTGTTTTCGCAGATGCGGACGAGTGACCGCAGAAGCGAAGGTTCTAACCATGGGTGCGGAAATCGCTGGAGAGTGGAGTGCATTTAATTTGGGACATAGCCGATTTTTCACACACTTTTACTTGGTCTTGGGAAATTTGAGAGCTCTTTTTTGGGGGATTCTCATCAACATCACAAAGTAAGTAAATTCTACCCTTTATTAAGTTAAATACATGTATTATGGGTAGATTAAACATCCCAATTAGTGAAATTTGTGGGATTTTTTGGACAACCTAGGGCTTAAGTAAAATTGGGATTTGATCATAGATTTGGTTTGAATGAATTATATAATTGGGTTTGTGAGGCCATGGGTAACATTTATCTTCAAAAATTTTTGGAATCCGGACACGTAGGCCTGGGGGGTGAATTTTAGGAACCTTCCAAATTGGGTAGGAAAATTACTCTAGTGGTTAAATTATGAACTTTTGAGCACTTATTGATTAGTTTATATGACTTTTATTTAGATTTGGATTGCTCGGCTTTGTTTGGGGAGTTCTAGTCAAGTTAAAGAGCCGGTTGGTGGACCTGAAAGTGAGGTAAGTCTCTTGCCTAACCTTGTAAGAGGGAACTTATCCCCTTAGGTGTATTAATTATTTTGGGCTACTTGCTGTGGGGAGCTACATATGCACGAGGTGATGAGAGTCTGTACGTAGCTATATTCATGTTATGTCCGGGTAGACTTAGATTCACATCATGCGTTAATTGTGCTACTTGTATCTATCATGTGTATTGAAGTCCTTGATTACGATTGAGATTGAGGATCTGATGAACTATGGATTCATGCCTTCTCCAATTGCATGTACTTCCGTGATCGAGGTGAAATTCTTCACTCTTATGGGATGATCTATTTGCCTCGGCAACGTATTAAATTACTCTTCTGGGATCGGGCCGTTCACCTCAGCAGTACTGAGTACAACTATTCCTATGGGATCGGGCCGTTCGCCTCGGCAGCTTCGTGCTAAATACTTAAGATTAGATTTAGTTTGGTAGCAGTTGAGTTAGCGCCTTCCAGGGCGGTTATGACATGTTTAGTGATTTGATGTAGATTCATGTGGGGAATTATTGGAATAGTTTTTACCTGTTTCGTTGCTACATGTAATACATTCTCCATGTCTACTTTATGTATTTCAATTACTGTTTGACCAAGAGTAAGTGTCAAGTCGACTCCTTGTCTATACTTCTTCGAGGTTAAACTGGATACTTACTGGGTACGTATTGTTTTACATACTCAAATTACACTTCTACACTGTATGCGTAGGTACTAAGATAGATACTATTGGTGGTCACATGGGCGCGTAGCCGCACTTCTACGGAGACATAGTTGTGAGCTACTTACCTTGCTTCGATCTGCAGCACCGGAGTCTCCCTATACCTTGTTTATTATTTTTGTCTATTACCTTCAGACAGTAGTTGTATTAGTTTTATATATTCTCTAGATTTCTCATGCATTTGTGGCACCAGGTTTTGGGGATTTCTAACTTTGTACTGTTGTACTTATCATTACTATCACTATGATTTATGTATTTCTCACACTTGATGTTTTTGAGAAAAGAGTAAATATGGTTGCATGAGATCTTACGTATTTCAGTACTTTAAAATAGGAAACTTCTATTTTTAAAAGTTAAAAGGGATAACTAAATTGGAGGTTCACTTGTAGGCTTGCCTGACGGCGGCGTTAGGCTCCATCGCGACCTATTATGGATTTTGGGTCGTGACAGCTAAATTGGGGTCGTTTCGTTTGGGCTAGGGAGATTGGGCTGGGATTTTGGGATATATGGGCCAGCATTGGTCCAGTTTGGCTCAATGTAAGGCCACGTAAAGTTTCGCCAAGGAACTTGAGGTTTTGTGGTGCCGAGGTAGACTTGTGTGTTTGAGGTTGTTCGGACTTTTTAGGTTGAACAGTGCGTAGGGGAGTTAAAGGAATCGTGTTGTAGACTATGGCATTTCTGCGGTCCACTATGCAACCGCAGAACTCTGCAGGCTATAGATCGGCCACAGTGTGAAGCAGAAACTTGAGTTAATTTATGCTGTCCATTATACGGCCGCATACATTATGCGGGCCACAGATCTCATCGCAGAATCAACATGAGAAATATCGAAAGGAGTTCTGCGGTGCATTATGTGACCGCATAATAGGTATGTGGACCGCATATCGGTCAGAGACCTGTCCGGGCTGGCCCAGATTTTGAGGAGCATTTTGCAGTCCAGTTTGCAGACCGCATACCTGTTATGCGGTCAGTTCTGCGACTGCAGACCTGAGTTCCGAGGGTCTATTTTACCATTTCTATAACCCGACCCCATTTTGATAAATAGCCTTTGGGCTCGTTATGAAGGCAGAAATCTAATATTTTTAGAGAGAAGTGAGAGTGATCTAGAGAGAGGAAAGCTCATGTGCTTTGTTCATCAAGACCATGTCCAAGCTTTAAGATTCAACAAGGAAATCTTACAAGATCTTCACTTAAGAGGTAAGGTTCTAACCCTAGTCTTCAATTTCGAGTTTGGGGTAAAAGATAGGTGATTAGGAGTATGATTCTTTGGTGTGAGAATATTATGTATACATGCATGTACCAATAAGGTTTGTGAGAAGATTATTGAGCTCAAATGGGTAAAGATTGGGTTGTGGAATGAAGGAAATCTTGTAAAAGAACCTTGTAGTCAAGTTTGCACACCTAATGTTTGATAAAATGCTCAAATGAGCCGAAACCATAAATATCTTCCTAATTTGTGTTCAATTGTGCTATATCTCAAAATAGATTGGGATTGCTAGGATTTTCGGAATGTCGTAGTAATTTAAGAAAATCTCAAAGCGAGGTGTGTAGGCTAAACTTCTATCCTAGAATTGAATCCCCTGATGTTTTTGTAAGTCCCAAGTTACTCTTTACAAATTGATTATTTTGAATAAACCTTCTGTCCAAAAGATATATGCTCAATATGTATTCCAAATGTTCCTATTATGTTATGTGCCATTTGAAAAATGTCTTCGAAACTTGGGTTGAATATCTAATTGTTATTACACCAAGTCGTATCCCAAATAAAATTAAAGGATGTGAAAGAAGTACAAAATGTAGTAATGTGATCATCGTGCCAAGAATGAGAATTACATTTGTGGCCGATAGTGCCACAGAAATGGAAGAATGTGTGAAACATTATGAGATGAGTTTTGACTCCTTCATATAATAATGTCATTAATGTCCTATTATCATCGTGACTAGTACAAGTAAGTGGTAATATGAACATGAATTGTGGTCGCTGCCAAAGCAAGAATCATGAACTTAGCTAGTGATCCAAGATAACAAAGAGGTATAAAATAAGGTGTAAAAGAGACATCCTATGCTAAATGATGATGAACCTTAAGGAAAGAAATTGGGTCTATGTACCATTTAAATCTTCTTAATGATTGGTCAAGCATGAGTTAATGTAATGAGCTATGTTTCTCCATGAATAGCATGAACATGAAGTGTTCCAATGATCCGGGAAATTATGACCTTAAAAGTAGCATTAGGCATGTCTCTTTAGATTATACATAGTTATATGCATAATAATGTGTTATGAGTCCTATGGACGGTCTATGAAACGCATATGAGTATTGTGTTATGAACTCTATGGACAGCGTATGAGATGCATAGGAGTACTGTGTTATGAATCCTATGGACGGTCTATGAAACGCATAGGCATATAGTGTATGGAATCCTATGGACGGTCTATGAAACACATAGGTATATTGGGTATGGAATCCTATGGATGGTCTGTGAAACGCATAGGCACATTGTGTATGGAATACTATGGACGGTCTATGAAACGCATAGTTATATTGTGTATGGAATCCTATGGACGGTCTGTGAAACGAATAGGTATATTATGTATGGAATCCTATTGACGGTCTATGAAACGCATAGGTGTATCATGTATGAAATATATAGGTGTACTGTGTGAATAAATACTATGGACGGTCAATGAGATATATATTATGACATGTTAACACTAAGAATGGTCTATGAAATGTATGGTCGTTAAATAAGAGAGGGATATGGTCGGCTAGTGAGACGCATTATAAACGCAAACAATAGGTGCACCTTTCATTAGCGTGGTATGTATATGTTGTTCCAATTACATTAAATTACGTATTCCACTCATAGTTCATATGGCTCAGTTGATTCTAAAAGAGGTTTAAGATAATGTAAGCATAATAAGACTTGAAATTTGAATCTATGGGATGTTACGTTGTCCCTTGATGTCCATTATTTCCCTCTAATCGAGTTACCATATTTTCATATGTTGTTCTGTCTGCCTTACATATGAGTACTATTCCACATGTACTCACGTCCCTTTTGCCGGGGGCGCTGCAACTTTTAATTGATGCAGGTGGTTCATAGCATGCGACATTAATGAATGACAACAGCATATCCTCCTCTCAGCTACTTGGTGAGCCCCATTTCACATCGGGGTCACGTACCTTTTGTTTTCTCATGTATTGTGTTTTGAGGTATAGCCGGGGCCTTGTTGCCGGCACTATCATAGTAGCCCTTTGTATTCATTTGAGGCTCCGCAGACATGGTATGGGTTGTATTGTTATTGGGAAAGTCAAGATAGTAATGTTATATGTGTGCTACATCTTCCGGTTCAAGCTATGAAAGTGAGTATTAGAGACTTTAAAGGAAGTAACTAATGGTAGTGAATTGGTATTGTTCACATGATCTCTTTATTGTATAATTAACGAAAATATGTATTCTCTTTATTCACAAGAAAGTTTGGGTAAAAGTATCTAACAGGCTTGCTTGACCGGGTTCACTCGGTTGAGCTCGGCCACGCTCCCCGAGTTCGGGGCATGACAAACTTGGAATAAGAGCCTAAGGTTTTAATGTGTCCTAGGATGTCTTGGAGCCGTGTCTAGTATAGTACTTGTTATCGGTGTGTTGTCAATTAGGATGCTACTTGAGCATTTAGGAATAAAACCCTTCTTTCATGTTCTTGATCATGCGATAAAACTGATTGTAAGATTCTTCCTCCTTTAACTCGTGCTCTGCTCTAACTTTCAGTGCATGGCACCTAAGAAGAAAGCAAAAACTGGCCAAGGAGCTAATATCATCCCAGTAGTGGCATTTAATTCTATATTTGATGATGCGGGTGAGCACCCAAGGGGTGAGGATATTCCCCCTATTACTACACTATCTGATTCTAATATAACTGATCAGACTGCACCTGTCCCTACACCTACTGAGGGTGAAATGGTTCCTCCAACTGATATTCCAGTTCCACCTCCAGCTTCCGATACCGGTGTTTCTAATGGGGATCTTAGGGGAGCCATAAAAATGTTGGCTCAGATAGTGGCTTCCCAAGCCCAGAGATAGAATGTTGCGACTACTTCTTCTAGTCTGCAAGGGGATTCTGCTAGTTCCAGAGTGAACAGGTTTCTTCAGTTAGATCCTCTAGTGTTCTCGGGTACTAACCCCGATGAGGACCCCCAGGACTTCATTGATGAGATGCACAAAATTTTCCGACTATGCATGCTACTGAGACGGAGGGAGTGGAGTTGGCCTCCTACCGCCTGAAAGAGGTGGCATATTCTAGGCTTGAGCTTTGGGAGGAGTCCCGTGAGGAGGGAAGTCCTCCGGTGAGGTGGAGTGAGTTTACCAATGCTTTCATTAACTATTTCTTGCCTGTCGAATCTAAGGCAGCCCGTGCCGCTAAGTTATAGAGCCTGAGGCAATGTAGCATGAGTGTGCAGGAGTACTATATGAGGTTTACGCGCCTATCCAAGTATGCTATTTACATGTTGACTATGGAGGCTAGAGTGCGCCGTTTTGTGCAAGACCTTATCCCCTTAGTTATTAATGAGGCTGTTATGGCTGCCTTGAATTATGATATGAATTATGGGAAAATGGTGGGTTTCGCTCAAGCAAATGAGGATCGAATGTTAAAAACAAAGAAGGACCGAGATAACAACAAAAAGACCCTATCGACGGGCAGTTTAGTGGCTCCTACAGTGGGGGTAATGGGGTAAAGGCATCACATAGGGGAGTGTCATCCGGACCCACACGATCAGCTGTTCAGTCTTCAGCTAGAGCATTACCTATACGGCCTAATCAGCAGTGGTGGGGCCATATTATGCCGGACCAAGGCACCAACGGATCTAATCTGCAGGTTCAGTCAAGTAGGAATGATCAGCCGCAGTAGAGGCCCCCATGTCCTAAGTGTTGGAAGCGTCATTTGGGGGTGTGCCGACGTGGCACTGATTAATGTTTCGGGTGCGGAATCAAGGGTCACTAGCTAAGGCACTACCCCAACAACCAAGGAACAGTAAGAAAGCCCCTCAACCCCCCCCCCCCCCCCCC
>MCJB01021997.1:0-41268 GCA_002018475.1 Nicotiana obtusifolia | reverse complement strand
CCCCCCCCCCCAAGTGTTTGAGCATTGAAGCATGAAATCTCAAACACTGAATCAACTCCTTACTTTTGGTCCTTTCCTTGAAAAAAGAAAATACGCACAGGACTCGGAAGTAACTTCTTAGATGATGACTGCTTAACTCTTTTCATCAGAATTATTATAACCTAGACCAGGAGTAAATAAGTAATCTTCATGTCTTTCGGGTCAAATGTCATCATCTGGTACGGGCTAGCTTTTTTCCTATCATCCAAAATGGTTAGTAAAACTTAAACGGACAAAGTAAAAAAAATGAACTTTTATGATACATTTACATAAATTTGTACGAAGTTCTTCCTCATTTGACGCTTCATTTGCATGTGTGTACCTTGACTCGGTTCTCCTATCTCCACTGGAATTAATGCCTCAGTCCCATAAACGAGCGAGAATGGTGTTTCTCCCGTTTTTATTTTCATCGTTGTTCGGTAAGCCCAAAATACTCCCGGTAGCACTTCTGGCCACTTGCCTTTTGATCTTCTAATCGCTTCTTTATATTGTTGACAATGATCTTATTTGTCGATCAGCTTGTCCATTATCTATGGGATAATAGGGTGTCGAATTAATTTGTTTAATTTTCCAACTTTTGAAAACGTCAGTAACCTTCGCTCCTACGAACTAGGCCCATTATCGCAAACGATTTCCCTTGGGACTCCAAATCGACATACTATATTTCTCCAACTGAAGTCCATAACTTCCTCTTCTCATACATGTTTGAAGGCACCTACTTATACCCACTTTGTAAAATAATCCGTTAGAATTAACAAAAATTGTGCCTTTCCTTCGGCTTGAGATAGAGGACCTACGATATCCATCCCCCACTTCATAAATGGCCACGGTGAGATGATTGAATTGAGCAATTTCGTTGGTCGATGCATATTATTTTCATATAGGTGGCACTTATCGCACCTTGTTACGAAATATTTCGCTTCATCTTTCATTTTTTTCCAATAGTACCCCGTTCTTGTTAGTGTTTTCACCAACGATCTTTCCCTACATGATTACCACAATGTTCCTTGTGCACTTATCTCATCACATATTTAGTTTGTGATGGTCCAAGGCACTGTGCTAAGGGTCCTCCAAACATTTTACGACACAAATTCCCCTCTATTAGGCAATACTGAGCAGCTTTCATTCGTAGCAATTGGGATTCTTCTTATCCTCAGGTAAAATTCGATACTACAAATAATTCACAAACTCGTTTATCCTATAACAAGTTAGATTATTGAAACTTACCTCATCTTTGGTTTGATGAAGGGTTGAAATGGAAAGTGCACCACAATCGCATTTTCGCATTTGACGCATCAGCCACGGACCCCAGATTTGCCAATGCATCAGCTTCTGCATTTTCTTTCCTGGGTATTTGTATAGATTTCCAAGTCTGGAACTGTCTTAGTAATTCTTGTACCTTTTCCAGGTATTGATTCGAATCTCTCTTTCCACGTAATTTCCTCCCATTTGGTTTACTACCAGTTGTGAGTCACTCTTGATTTCTATATGTTCAATACCAAGCTCTCTCGCAAGTTCTAAACCTGGAATCACAGCATCATACTCTACATCATTGTTAGTAATTTGATAACACTTTATTGATTGTCTTATAATCTCTCCCGGGGGTGAAATTTAAATAATTCCCAAGCCTGCTCCTTTTACATTTGAAGAGCCATCGGTATATAAGGTCCAAGTCCCCATATTAGATTCGAAAAACATTCGTACCTCTTTATCTGCTTCAGGAAGTAGCGTCGAGCTAAAATATGTTACGAAATCCGCTAGTACCTAAGACTTTATGGCAGTTCTAACCTGATAGATAATATCATATTCACTAAGCTCTATGGTCCAATTTGTCTAACATCCCTGATAACTCTTGGTTGTGCAATATATTTCTTAGTGGGAAAGCAGTTATAATAGAAATACGATGACATTGAGAATAGTGTCGTAACTTTCTTGATACATAACTAATGCTAATGCAAGTTTCTCTAAGTGAGGATATCGTATCTCGAAATCTAATAAGGATTTGGTAACACAATAAATTGGAGATTGCTTACCCTTCTTTTCACGTACCAGCACCCCGCTTACTGCCACTTCTGACACAGCTAAGTAAACAAGTAATCTTTCTCCGTCTCTTGGTTTTGCTAACAGGGGCGGTTTCGATAAATATGACTTCAAATACTTCAAATCTTGTTGGCACTCGTAAATCCATTCAAATTAATTTTACTTTTTCAATATTGAAAAGAATTTAAAAACATTTTTCTGAAGATTTGAATATAAATCTTCCTAAACTTGTTACTCTACTTGTTAATCTCTATACCTCTTTTCTACTTGTAAGTACATCGGATGTTTCCTCAATTTCGAGCAGGATTCACTTCGATGCTCATGGTAAAAACAAGAAATCCTAAAAATTTACCTGAAGGGACACCAAAGGCGCACTTTTCTGGGTTTAGCTTCATGCTATACTTGCGGAGAATTTCGAAGGTTTCAGTCAAGTGCTGAAATGGTCCCCTGCTCATGCTGATTTGACCAACATATCGGCAATGTAACTTCCATGGTGTTTCTCAAGTGCTCTTGAAACATTTTTATCACCAATCTTTGGTACATTGCTCCAGCATTTTTCAAACCGAACGGCATAACTTTGTAGTAGTAAGTTCCCCTGTCTGTAATAAATGAAGCCTTTCCTCATCTAGAGGATCCATGTTTATTTGATTATAACCAGAATATGCATCTAAAAAATTTTAAAGTTCATGACATGCGGTAGAATCAATTAATTGATCTATATGTGGTAAAAAAAAACGAATCTTTAGGGCAAACTTTGTTTAAATCAGTATAATCCACACAAACTTGCCACTTCCCATTCTTTTTTGGGACTACAACAATATTGGCTGACCAGTCAGGGTAATTTACCTCTCGAATTGAACTAGTTTTTAGAAGGTTTTGTACCTCATCTTAGATTACATGGTTTTTAAATGTACCTTGCTTCCTTTTCTTTTGTTTGACGGGTAGATGCAATGGGTCCTCATTCAACTTATGAGTCATTACCTTCGGTGGTATACATGTCATGTCTGAATGCGACCAAGCAAAGCAATCGGCATTTGCACGTAAAAATTCAATTAACTTACCTTTCATTTCCAAGCACAAGTTTAGTCCGAAGTAAACTTTTTTGTCAAGCCAGTGGACGAATAATATAACAGCTTCGAGCTCCTCCGTTGTTGTTTTGATATTCTAATTTTCCTCTAGCTCTTGGATCATATCAACCATTGAATCTATATCAGCTTCCTTTCATGGACTTCTAGTTGAGATGAGCATTGACTTATCCTCAACTGATTTTTGTAATTGCTATTTTGTATCTTCATCCTCAAATGTTGCACTCGCGATTGCGATTGAGTTGATATCTCGTGATACCTGTTGATCTCCTCGAATTTGACATATTCCTGATGGGAATTTAACCACATAATGCAACGTTGACGGGACCGCATCCATATCATGAATCCACAGCCTTCCTAAAATTATGTTATAGCCCATGTCTTCATCAACCACCTCAAATTTAGTGTCTTTGATGGCACCTTCTGCGAATGTGGCCAATATGACTTCTCCTTTCGTGACGACACTTGAATTATTGAACCCGAACAGCGAGCGTGCCTTCGGTACAATTAGATCATTTGCATGCATCTTATTCACTACTCTCATTAGGATGATATTTACTGAGCTACCAGGTCAAGCAAAACTTGTTTAACATGAGTATCATGAACGAGTAAAGATATTAGCAGTGCATCATTATGAGAAATGATCAAGTCATCCACGTCTTCATCGTCAAACACTATGTTGTCTCCTTCCAAAACCTAACAAACCTATTTCACGTGGGTAACGGTAACTTTGGATTTATTTCTTGCTTCCATGTACATTACCCTGTTAACTTCTTCACCCTCGGTTATAACATTTACCATTATCTTTGGTGACGGGGGAATTGGTGGTTCTTGCCTGTTTTTCATGTAAGATTGTTTTCCTTTTTTACTAAACATGTCAATGAGATAGCCTTGATTCAATAGATACTCAACTTGTCCCTGTAAGAGCCTATAATATGTTGTTCTATGGCCATGATTGTTGTGAAACTCGCAACAAAATTCCTGGATCCTTTTGCTGGGATCTGGTCATCTCTTTCGGCCATCGCACCTAGTCACACATTCCTCTTAGAACAACTACCAACTTTGATGTACTGACATTGAAATTATAATCTTCTAATCTTGATTGAGAGTTTGAATCACTGTTTCTAGCTGTGTCCCGCTCCCTTTTGAATCGGGAAGAAGAACTCGTCTCCTTCTGTCTCGATCATGAATCAAACTGTGCATGTTCTAGTTTAGACGCGAATCGCATCCTACATGTCTCATATAAGGCTCGTATCTGCTCTTACCAGATCTCTTTTCTGTCTCTGAACGTCTAGATCCGGGTCTTTCTTCCACCTTTGCCTGGGAAACAGTATCTTGTTCTATTCGTAACTTAGTATTGTATCTCCTGTACACATCATTCTAGGTAGTTGCAGGAAACTCCCGCAGACTTTCTTTCAATCTTCTCGTGACTTCTGAACTTTTTTCATTTAAATTACTCGCAAATGCCATAGTCGCCCAGTTATCAGGTACACGTGGTAACATCATCCTTTCTCGTTGGAATCTATCCACGAATTTCCTAAGCAATTTCGTGCTTTCATATTTTTTCTTTGAAGATATCTTTCATCCTCTTTTCTACCTTTTGGGCTCCCGAATGTGCTTTTATAGCTCAGCAAAAGAGTCAATAGAATTTTTAGGTAAGAGCGAATACCATGTTAATGCCCATTTCGTGAGGGTTTCGCCAAATTTTTTCACCAAGGCTGATTCAATGTCATGCTTAGTTAAGTCATTGCCCTTAACTCCCGTGGTAAACGCGGTGACATGGTCTCGTGGGTCAGTGGTCCCATCATATTTAGGGATATCAGTCATCTTAAACTTTTTGAGAATTGGCAAAGGTGCTGCACTTGTTTTTCAGGGCTATTGCGAATATTTATCGATATCCATTTCTTTGATTATTAGTGGAAATCCAAGTACCTGTTCTATTCGCACATCTTGTTCCTTGAGCTGCTTCTGCAAAGTTAGCACCAAACTTTATAAATTAAAATTATTTGGAGTACCTGATCACCGTCTTCAGAATCGTTTGGTATTCCTCCACTTCTTGAATTATCAAGCCTTGAACGAGGTTTTTCCAGAGTCGTATTTACTGGTGGAGGAGTCTGCGCAACATTAGGCAACCTATTTGCAAATGCATGCAAAACTTCACCAACCTGTTGAGCAATTATTTGCCTCAAGTTATCCAGCTTGTTAGGCTGCTCATCAACCCGTTGACCATCATTACGAGTAGTAGACCTTTCAGGTGAACTGTGACGTGAGCGTGGTGGGGTTGTTGTTGGCGTATGGTGTGGTGGAATTCCTCTTTATGTTCTTTCTTGGACTCTCCCATCCACCTGAATAATTTCGTTAGTAGTTAATATGCTTTGTTGCTAAAGATAAAATATGGAAAGTGATCAGATTATCAGATTTTCTCTAACGGAACCAATTTGTTTAACTCAAAAATCATTTTTGAGGTCAAACAATTTTAAAGAAAATCGGGTTTTTAATAACTAAATTTACTTCGCTTTTCCAAAAGTGCAAATATAAAATAAAAAATTGAAATGATAAACAAAGGAAAGAAATCTCATTGATAATCGTTGTTTTCTCCCTAGAATTGTGGATTGGAATCTTCAATCAGGCAGAGATATAAAAGTAAAAGGCTGATTGCATATATTTAAGAATATCCAGATGATTTCGTAAAAAATAAGACAAGAGATATTGCCGATTGCTTTTTCATATTTATAATTATTCATGAATCTTCCCCTTTTATGATCTTTATGCATCTCGTGCCGATTTCTTCTTTTCCAACTGTCAAAAATGTTACCTTCTTTGATACATCCCGTGGGTATTTTTATTGTGCCTCATCATCCTTTTTTATTGACCTGATATAAATATCACATGTCACCATACTATTAATCCACGTATTATGTCTATCTTTCCACCAATGCCGTCATATTCTAGCCTATAAGTTAAATGTTGCATGGAACTTGAAAAACTATAGTTTGAGGTAAGAATCCTGTGTTGTGAACTTTGGTACAATCGATTATAAGCAGAAAAAGAGTAGTACTATAATAACCCGTTATCTTTATCAATGGACTTTTAAGTTATTTCTTTAATTGTAATTTACTAATTTTTAATGGGTTACATATCGAACCAGGTACTTATTGATTACATTAATATGATATGTATGCACCTATATATTTTATTGTTGGAAATATTATTTACATATGTATGAAATATGAGATAAAGAGTTAATAAGTTAGTGGATCCATTGTATATTACATATCACGAATTAGAAGTAAGTGACTTTAGTTTATTATATAAAAGTTTAACAAATTGGCCAAGCCCATGCTTTTATTTTTGGTGCTGCCACATTTTAGGAGATACTAAAAGTTTTTGTTTTGGTTAGTATGAGGAGAAGCAACAAAATATAAGGGGTAAAGGAGTTGGCGGCAGCAGGAAGGGATTTTCTTATCTCCTGGGTGGCGTGAACTTGGTGAACTAGGGAGCGTGGAATATTTTTGGCAATACAACTGTGATCGCGAGGTACAAATTTAAATTTAATCCCTATTACTATATTGCTTAAATTAATCTAGAAGAGATTAATGTTAAATCTCTGTGTAGTAGTTATGAAAAATTAATCTTGAGAACAAGGTAACCAAGACATGATTGTATTTGGTCAGATGAAGATGTATCAATCTAGAATCGACCAAGTACTGACCACTTGGTGTAAGTAACGATTCCATCTTCTAATGAACATCAAAGATGAGGTCTTGGCAGCAGTTATAGAGTTTAATAATGACTCTTCAATAATAGACAAAACTTTTCTTAAGAATTGCACTCTAGTAATCAAATTAGGAACTTCGCATAGGAACCTGTTTCAGATATTTGCAGACAATGTTGGATTAGTTGTATTTATATATTCATATAATAATATTGAACTTCACTCTTCATGTCAAGGCCACGTGTATTTACAAAACAGATATTTTATCATATTGTGGTTACAAATAATTTCTCTTAGCAGAATGAACTGTTGAATAATTGTGTAACTGAAGGATTAATCGACTGGTTTATCAGGTCATATATTGAGTATCAAATTGTATTCTGATAATGGGACATAGTGTTACCTTTTAAATTCATGACTTGAGGTATAAATTATTGAGACTTAGCTCTAAGCCTGAAATTAAGAAAAATATAAAATGGCCCAACTAGTATAATTGATATTATTTATCAATATTTTGTATAGATTGAGGTTATTGGAGGCCATTTTGTTGGTGTCTTGGACGTTGCAATGTCGGAGGACCTGACATTAGTGACGTAAGTGAGACTTTAAGCTTTGATACTTGCATTTCAAAAATCCGTTTTGAAAATACGTTTTGTCTGTCTGTGTAACGACCCGGCCTGTCATTTAGAGTGTTGTAGCCCCGTTTCTCCATTTACTGCTTATTTTATGCTCAACAATCGTTATGTCACTTTCCGGAATAGTTCGTTTGGTTCCGGGGATGTTCCGGAATGAGTTGAGACACTTAGTCTCAAGGTTGGAAGCTTAAGTTGAAAAGGTTGACCGGATGTTGATTTATGTGTAAACAGTTTCAAAATAGAGTTTTGTTGGTTTCGAAAGCTCTGTTGGGTGATTTTGGACTTAGGAGTGTGTCCGGATAGTGATTTGGAGGTCCATAGTTGATTTAGGCTTGAAATAAATAAATTTGAAAAATTGGGAGTTTTGGAAATTGAGAAGTTTGACCGAGAGTTGACTTTTTGGTTACCGGCTCGAATTTTTATTTCGGAGTAGTAGTAGGTCCGTCGTGTCATTTATGACTTGTGTGCAAAATTTGAAGTCAATCGGACTTGATTTGATAGGTTTCGGCCTCGATTGTAGAAGTTGGAATTTCTTAATTTTCTTTAGGCTTGAATTGAGGTGCGATTCGTGTTTTAATGTTATTTGATGTGATTTGAGGCCTCGGCTAAGTTTGTATCGTATTTTAAGAGTTGTTAGTATAGTTGGTTGAGGTCCCGGGGACCTCGGAAATGATTCGGATGAGAATCGGATTGAATTGTGGACTTAGAAGTGTTGAAGCTGGAATTTTGTTAGTGTGACCGCACCTGCGAGGGATTGATCGCAGGTGCGAGCTCGCAGAAGCGAGCAGGGGATCGTAGGTGCGGGCCTATAGAGGTTGGCCAGTGGTCGCAGGTGCGAAGGATTTTTCGTATCTGCGAGCCCGCAGATGCAGATTATTGAAGGAAAGGTTAGGTCCGCAGAAGCGGTCGATATCTCGCAGAAGCACACCCGCAGATGCGGAAGATGGGCCGCAAGTGCGTGAGGACGGGAGTTAAGTATTATTCGCAGAAGCGGATTTTTGACTGCAAAAACACTACTGCAGAAGCGGATTTTTGGACCGCAGAAGCGAAATCTCTGGGGCAGTGTTTAAATTCGAAGGTTGTGAGGTTTTAATCATTTTTGGACTTTACAAGCTCGGATTGAAGCAAGTTTTGAGAGGAAATTCAAGGGGTTTCTTGAGGTAAGTCACTTGTGATTTTTTTTATTCAATAATATTGTTTCCCCATTGAATTTCCCACCTAGTTTGTGTATTTTTGAGGTGGAATTTTGGGAGTTTGAAGCTAGGGATTTGGAGAGTTAAATTTGGGGATTTGAGTGACGATTTGGGGTCAAAATTTGATAAATTTGGTATGGTTGGACTCGGGGTTGAATGGGCTTCCGGATTTTGTAACGTATATTGGATTCTGAGACATGGGCTATGGGGTCAACGTTTGAGTTGACTTTTTAACTTTTGATTAAGAACTTAGTATTTTCTTATTGAATTTATTCCTATAGCTCATGTTGATTGTATCGAACTGTTTGTGGTTAGATTCGAGGCATTCAGAGGTCGATTCGCGAGGCAAGGGTTTTTTGGAGTAGAGATTTTCGCAGTTTGAGGTAAGTAGCACTTCTAAACATAGTTCTGAGGGTATGAAACCCCGAATTACGCATTATGTGATTGGTGTTGAGGTGGCGCACATGCTAGGTGACAGGCGTGTGTGTGCTTGCACAGTAAGAATTGTGACTTGGTCGATTTCGTGGAACTGTATAGTTGAATAATCTTGTCGTTATCTGTATATGCTCCATGTGTTAGAGAAATTAAGCTAAAACTCATGTTAGAAATCATGCTTAGGCTATATGTTGGTACTGTTGTACTGTTAAGACCCATAGAGGTCGTGTTATATGTTGAATTATTTGCTTAATTTGCAATTATGTACTCAGTCACAGCTATTATTTGCATATCATATCTCATTCTCTATTGACATTTATTGATACATCATATCATTATTGTTTGGACTGATTATCATTATTTTTGTGATCCCGAGAGACTGAAGAGATTGATAACTGAGTGATGTCGAGGGCTTGATTGTGATGATATTTATGGGATCGGGTTGCACGCCGCAGCAGGCTTTATTTTCATGCCATGATTGGCTTATCTGCCTCTCCGGAGTCTGCACACCCACAATGAGTGCAGGTACCTACTGAGTATGAGTGCGAGTGCCGAGCATGAGTGCCGAGCGATTGGGACGATTGAGTGACTGTGAGGATGGAGTGACTGTGAGGAATGAGTGACTGTGAGGATGGAGTGAATGGGAGGACTGAGTGATTGATGCTTTAAGAGTATGCATATGATTTCACGTTGTTTTGTACTTCAGTTGGCATACATAACTGACATGTAGATATCGAGATGTACCATATCTTATTTTAATTGCACTTGACATATCTTACCTGTTTGAGCTTTAACTGTTAAACTTGGAAGCATGCCTACATTTCTGTTCTGTATTTCTGGAATAGAATTGTACCTTTGAAGCCCGTCACTGCTTTCAGCCCAAAAGTTAGACTTGTTACTTATTGAGTTGGTTGTACTCATGCTACACCCTGCACCTCGTGTGCAGATCCAGGTGCTTCCAGACATGGTGGTTGATGATCTTGGAGTTTTCCGCCGTTCGGAGATTATCGAGGTAGCTGCCTGGCGTCCGCAGACCTTGACTCTCCTCCCATATCCCTCAGTTTTACTTATTCAGTTTCTGCTTTTCTTAGACAATGTATCAGACTTTGTATTTGTATAGATAATCATGTACTAAGTGACACCCGGGTTTTGGTATTTTTTTAAATGTCATGTAAAAGTCACTAGTAAAAATAGAATGCAACGATATACATGATTCTAAAGGACCTAACAACACTCTCTAGACAATTTTACTTTCTAAATAGTGATAAATTAAGAAACATGAACGACAGCTAAAGCATAGATCCATCGACTACTCTACAACAGCGTAAAAGAAACTAAGCAAAGACGAAGAAAAGATAAATCACACGAGTAGAAAGATATTCACTAAGCTGGGACTCAAGAATAAAGTCCATAGAAAATTAAATAATCAAAAAATAAATCTTAATCATATAAAAGGAAATATATTCAATACTTGTAGTTTGCTACTCATAATCGCTAGAATATTTTGTGTCTTGCTAGTGAATATGCTGGAAATAATTTAGTTTCAGTAGGAGTAGTATAATAGGTTTGGGAATTAGGATTTTGGTTTTAATTACTTGTTGGGTTGTAACCATTTTTATAGTTCCAAGGCCCAAGGAAAAATTTAATAATTTATTATTTTTAAACTTAATATATAAATATATTTTTACATATAAATTTATTCAGTATGATTCGGTATTTTTTCGGTTTATTTTCATAACTAAAAAACCTACCCTAATTATTGGTACGGTTGTAGATTTATATAAGAACTTATTATTTTATTAAAATAAATATAAAAATCGGTTCGATGTGGTACGGTTTCGGTTTCGGTCGGTTTAATCAATTTTTAATTATCCATTGACACCCCTAGTATCATGATAGGTGCCATCATGACAGGTTGAGTTTTGGGTCGTGACAAGTTAGTGTCAGAGCCTAGGTTACATAGACTCACGAGTCATGAGCAGGTTTAGTAGAGTCTTGGGGATCGGTACTGAGACATCTGTACTTATCTTCGAGAGGCTGCCGAACCCTTAGAAAAACTTCACAGTCTTGTATTCTTGTCTTGCAAATTTGTTGATTGCAGGAACTAAACTTGTGTTATTCTATTCTCTCACGGATGGGTGAGGACACGTGCTACCTGATTTGACGGACAACCACTAGTAACCCCAGCTAGGGCCACGAGAAGCTAAGGCCGTCGTAAGGGCCGAGGTGCAACTCGTACAGCAGCTAGAGCAGCACCTGCAGATCCACAAATTGCTCTAGCTCAGGAGTAGGTTCCAAATGTGGTTGAGCCAGTGGGGCCAGCTCAGGCACCAGTTGTGCCTATTGTGATTCCAGGCCTTCAGGAAGCTTTGGCTTAGATATTGACTGTTTGCAGTAGCCTTCCTCGGGCAGTTTCTATTCAGACCGCACCAGCCATTTCTCAGGCCGAGGGAAGTACTCAAACTCCCACCGCCCGTACTCCAGAGCAAGTGATGCAGGGACTGAAGACACCAGGGGTATTACCAGCCCAGTCGGTTGCAGTTGCTCAGGCCCAGGTGGGTCCCATTATGACCAATGAGGAGCAGAAGAGGCTAGAGAGATTTAGGAGGCTCAGGCCTCCATCATTCAGTGGGGCTGAGTCAGAGGATGCTCAAGACTTCTTGGATAGGTGCCAGCAGATTCTTTGCACGGAGTATTCTGGAGACTAGTGGAGTCTCCATTACTACTTTTCAGCTATCACAGGCTACCTTCAGATGGTGGGAGGCCTATGAGAGGAGCAATCCAGTCGGTGCTGCACCACTTTTATGGCATGAGTTCTCCGTTCTCTTCTTGGAGAAGTTTGTTCCACAGACCCGCAGGGAGGAGCTGCGCAGGTAGTTCAAGCACCTACGTTAGGAGGGCATATCTGTGACCCAGTACGAGATGAGGTTTTCAGAGTTGGCTCGTCACACAGTTTGGCTGATTCCCACTAAGAGGGAGAGGATTAGGAGGTTCATTGATGGCCTCCACTTCAGTTGCATTTTGTTATGACTCGGGAGAGTGTATCTGATGGTAGGTCCGATGAGGTGTGGCCCGCCGCACCAGTTACTTCACCACTCGCCCAGCCAGCTCGAGGTGGGACCCAAGCAGCTAGAGGTCGCCCTAGAGGGGGAGGCTGATCAGGTGGTGGCAGGCCCTATTCTATGCTATTCCTGCCAGGCCAGATGCAATGATCGCAGGTATTGTCACAGTGTGCCACATAGATGCTTCTACATTATTTGACCCTTGTTTTACTTATCCCTATGTTCATCCTGTTTTACTCGTTATTTGGATATGCCCCGTGAGTCCTTAGTTTCACCTGTTCATGCATCTACGCCGGTGGGCGATACTATTATTGTGGACCGTGTATATCGGTCGTGTGTAGTGACTACTGGGATTGGAGACTAGAGTTGATCTCTTATTTCTTAGCATGGTTGATTTTGACATGATTTTGGGTATGGATTGGTTGTCTCTATGTCATATTATTCTGGATTGTCACGCTAAGACCGTGACGTTGGCGATGCCAGGGTTTCCAAGGATCGAGTGGAGAGGTTCTCTAGAGTATGTTCCCAGTAGAGTGATTTCATATTTGAAGGCCCAACGGATGATTGGGAAAGCGTGTCTGTCATATTTGGACTTTGTGAGGGATGTTGGAGCTGATACCCCTACTATTGATTTTGTTCTGGTGGTGCGAGACTTTCCGGATGTCTTTCCTATAGACCTGCCGGGGATGCCACCAATATTGACTTTGTTATTGACTTGGTGACTGATTACCAAGAATTTGAACAAAAAGTGGATGCACTTAGCCATTCCTATTCCTCCACAATGTATGACACCAGCTGAGTTGAAGGAATTGAAAAAGCAGCGACATGAACTTCTTGATAAGGGGTTTATTAGGCCTAGTGTGTCGCTGTGGGGTGCACCGGTTCTATTTGTGAAGAAGAAGGATAGTACTATGCGGATGTGCATCGACTATAGGCAGTTGAACAAAGTTACAATTAAGAACAAGTATTCTTTGCCATGCATTAATGATCAATTTGACCAGCTTCAGGGAGCGAGGGTGTTCTCTATGATTGATTTGAGGTCTGGGTACTACCAGTTGAAGATTCAGGACTCGGATATTTTAAAGACGGCATTCAGGACCCATTATGGTCACTATGAGTTCCTTGTGATTGTCTTTTGTGCTGACCAACTCCCCAGCAGCAGTAATGCATCTGAGGAACAGTGTATTTTTGCCATATCTCGACTCATTTGTCATAGTATTCATTAATGATATCCTAGTGTACTCACGTAGCCAGGAGGAGCATGCCTAGCATATTAGGATTGTATTACAACGGCTGAGGGAGGAGAAGCTTTATGCCAAGTTCTCCAAGTGTGAGATTTGGCTTAGATCGGTGGCGTTCTTAGGGCACGTGGTATCCAGTGAGGGGATTAAGGTGGATCCAAAGAAGATAGAGGCGGTTCAGAGTTGGCCCAGACCATCCTCAGCTACTGGGATTCGGAGCTTTCTCGGCTAGGCCAGTTACTATCGTCGCTTCATGGAGGGTTTCTCGTCTATTGCAGCGCCTTTGACCAAATTGACCCAGAAGGGTGCTCCTTTCAGGTGGTCGGATTAGTGTGAGGAGAGCTTTAAGAAGCTCAATACTTCCTTGACCATATCTCCAGTTCTAGTTTGGCCTTCAGCTTATAGCTCTTATATAATGTATTGTGATGCTTCTCAAATCGGTATTGGGTGTGTCTTGATGCAAGAGGGTAGAGTGATTTCTTATGCTTTGCGTCAGTTGAAGCCCCATGAGAAGAAATACCATGTTCATGATTTGGAGTTGGCAGCCAACGTTCATGCCTTGAAGATTTGGAGGTATTATCTCTATGTTGTGTCTTGTGAGGTGTTTACGGATGATCGAAGTCTCCAGCACTTGTTTAAACAAAAGGATCTAAATTTGAGACAGCGGAGATGGTTGGAGCTGCAAAAGGACTACTATATTACCATTCTATATAATCCCGAGAAGGCCAATGTGGTGGTCGATGCCTTGAGTATAAAGGCAGTGAGTATGGGTAGCCTTGCATTCATTCCTGTTAGTGAGAGATCGCTTGCAGTTGATGTTCAGGCCTTGGCCAATCAGTTCGTGAGATTAGACGTTTCGGAGCCTAGCCGAGTTCCAGCTTGTGTGGTTTCTCGGTCTTCCTTATATGATCGAATCAGAGAGTGCTAGTATGATGATCCCAATTTGCTTGTCCTTACGGACATAGTTCAGCAAGGCGATGCCAAAGATATTAATATTGGGGATGCAGGGTCAGGTTTGTGTGCCTAATGTAGATGGGTTGCATGAGTTGATTCTTAAGGAGACCAATAGTTCCTGGTTTCCATTCATCTGGGTTCCACGAAGATGTACCAGGACTTGAGGAAGCACTATTGGTGGAGGAGGGTTAAGAAGGATATAGTGGGGTTTGTAGCTCGTTGCCTAAACTGTCAGCAGGTGAAGTACGAGCATCGGAGACCAGGCGGATTGCTTCAAAGGCTTGAGATTCTGGAGTGGAAATGGGATCGTATCACCATGGATTTGTAGTTGGGCTCCCACAGACTTCGAGGAAGTTTGATGCTATTTGGGTGATTGTGGATCGATTGACCAAGTCCATGCATTTCATTCTAGTTAGGATTACTTATTCTTCAGAGCGGTCGGCTGAGATCTACATCCGCAAGATTTTTCGCCTTCACGGTGTGCCGGTGTCCATCATCTCAGATCAGGGCATGCAGTTTACATTGCAGTTTTTAAGAGAAATGCAGCGAGAGTTAGGCACCCAGGTTGAGTTGAGTACAGCATTCCATCCTCAGACGGACGGACAGTCTGAGCGTACTATTCAGATATTGGAGGAAATGCTATGCGCTTGTGTTATAGATTTCGGGGGTTCTTGGGATCAGTCTCTGCCGCTCCCAGAGTTTGCCTACAACAACATATACCAATCGAGCATTCAGATGGCTCTGTATGAGGCTTTGTATGGGAGATGATGTTGATACCGGTGGGATGGTTTGAGCCGGGTGAGGCTAGGTTGTTGGGTACTGACTTAGTTCAGGATGCTTTGGACAAGGTTAAATTGATTCAGGATCGACTTCGCACGGTGCAGTCTAGACAGAAGAGCTACGCTGATCGGAAGGTTCGTGATATTGCTTACATGGTTGGGGAGAAGATACTACTCAGAGTTTCACCCATGAAGGGTGTTATGAGGTTCGGGAAGAAGGGTAAGTTGAGCCCATGGTATATTAGGTCATTTTAGGTGCTTCAGAGGATTAGAAAGGTGGCTTACAAGCTTGCCTTGCCGCCTACTCTGTCGAGTGTTCTCCAGTGTTTCATGTTTCTATGCTCCGGAAGTATGTCGGTGATCCGTCACATGTTTTGGATTTCAGCACGATTCAGTTGGATGGTGATTTGACTTATGATGTGGAGCCGGTGGCCATTTTGGATCGGCAAGTTCGAAAGTTGAGGTCAAAGAACATAGCTTCAGTGAAGGTGCATTAAAGAGGTCAGCCAGTTTAGGAGGCTACTTGAGAGACCGAGCTGGAAATGCGGAGCAGATATCCACGCCTATTTGAGACTCCAGGTATGTTTCTAGACCCATTCGAGGACGAACGTTTGTTTAAGAGGGGGAGGATTTAACGCGACCCAGCCAGTCGTTTTGAGTGTTGGAGCCTCGTTCCCCCGGTTACAACTTATTTTATGCTCAATAGTAGTTATGTGACTTGCGGGGATAGTTGGTTTGGTTCTGGAGATATTCCAGAATGACTTGAGACACTTAGTCTCAAGGTTAGAAGCTTAAGTTGAAAAGGTTGACCGTATGTTGACTTATGTGTAAATGGCTCGAAAATGGAGTTTTGGTGGTTCTGATAGCTACGTTGGGTGATTTTGGACTTAGGAGTGTGTATGGACAGTGATTTGGAGGTTCGCAGTTGATTAGGCTTGAAATGGCGAAAGTTGGAAAATTAGGAGTTTTGGAAATTGAGAAGTTTGACCAAGAGTCAACTTTGTGGTTACCGGGCTCAGATTTTGGTTCTGGGAGTTGGAGTAGGTCTATTATGTCATTTATGACTTGTGTGCAAAATTTGAAGTCAATCTGACTTGATTTGATAGGTTTCGGCATCGATTATAGAAGTTGGAATTTCTTAGTTTTTGTTAGGCTTAAATTGAGGTGCGACTCGTGTTTTGATGTTGTTTGATGTGATTTGAGGCCTCAACTAAGTTCGTATCATGTTTTAAGACCTGTTGGTATAGTTGGTTGAGGTCCCGGGGGCCTTGGGAATGATTCGGATCGGAATCGGATTGAATTGTGGACTTATAAGTGCTGAAATTGGAATTTTGCTGGTGTGACCGCACCTGCAAGGGATTGATCGCCGGCGTGAGCTCACAAAAGCGAGTAGGTCGTAGGTGCGGGCCTGAAGAGGTTGTCCAGTGGTCACAGGTGCGAAGGATTTTCTGCATCTACAAGCCCGCAGATTCGGCAGGGTCTCCACAGATGCAGATTATTGGAGGCAAGGCTAGGTCTGCAGAAGCGGTCAATATCCCACAGAAGAGTACCCACAGATGCGGAATATTGGTTGTAGGTGCACGAGGACAGGAGTTGAATGTTTTACGCAAAAGCAAATTTTTGGACCGCAGAAGCAGAATCTGGGCAGCATTTAAATTCGAAGGATTCTGAGGTTTTAATCATTTTTAGACTTTACAAGCTCGGTTGAAGCGATTTTTGAGAGGGATTTCGAGGGGTTTCTTGACCAAGTCACTTGTGATCTTTTTTATTCAATAATATTATTTCCCCATTGAATTTCCGATATAGTTTGGGTGTTTTTGAGTTAGAACTTAGGGAGTTTGAGGCTAGGGATTTGAAGAGCTATATTTTGGGATTTGAGTGATGATTTGGGGTCGGAATTTGGTAAATTTGGTATGGTTGGACTCGGGGTTGAATGAGCTTCCGGATTTTGTAACTTTTATCGGATTCCCAGAAGTGGGCCCGTGGTCGACTTTTTAGTTGACTTTTTGAAATTTGATTAAAAACTGAGTATTTCCTTATAGAATTGATTCCTTTAGCTCGTGTTGATTGTATCAAATTGTTTGTGGCTAGATTCGAGGCATTCGGAGGTTGATTCGCGAGGCAAGGGCTTGTTGGAGTAAAGATTTACGCGGTTTTGAGGTAAGTAACAATTTTAAACTTGGTTCTAAGGGTATGAAACTCTTAATTACGTGTTATGTGATTGGTGTTGAGGTGATGCACATGCTAGGTGGCGGGCGTGTGGGCGTGCACCGTAGGAATTGTGACTTGGTTGTTTCCATGGAATTGTATAGTTGAATAATTTTGTCGTTATCCGTATATGCTCCATGTGTTAGAGAAATTGAGCTGCAAGTCGTGTTGGAAATCATGCTTAGTCTAAATGTTGGTACTGTTGGGACCCACAGAGGTCGTGTTATATGTTGAATTATTTGCTTAATTTGCAATTATGTACTCAGTCACAGCTATCATTTGCATATCATATCTCAATCTCTATTGCCATTTATTGATACATCATATCATCATTGTTTGGGCTGATTATCATGATTCTTGTGAGTCCGAGAGACTGGAGAAATTGATTACTAAGTGAGGCTAAGGGCTTGATTGTGAGGATATTTATGGGATCGGGCTGCACGCCGTAACATGCTTTATTGATTCATGCCATGATTGGCTTATTATAGCGCTTGGGCTGGATTTGCCCCTCCGGAGTCTGCGCACTCACAGTAAGCGCAGGTACCTACTGAGTGCGAGTGCAAGTGGCGAGTGATTGGGAGGATTAAGTGACTGTGAGGATGGAGTGAATTGGAGGACTGGATGATTGATACTCTGAGAGTATGTATATGATTTCATCATTGTTTTGTACTTCAATTGGCATACATAAGTGACATGTAAATATCAAGACGTATCATATCTTATTTTAGTTGCACTTGACATATATTACCTATTTGAACATTAACTGTTAAACTTGGAAGCATGCCTACATTTCTGTACTGTATTTCTGTAATTGAACTATACATGTGAAGCCCGTCACTGCTTTCAGTCCAAAAGTTTGACTTGTTACTTATTGAATTGGTTGTACTCACGCTACACCCTGCACCTCGTGTGCAGAACTGGGTGTTTCCGAACATAGTGGTTGCTGATCTCAGAGTTTTCAACCGTTCGGAGATTATCGAGGTAGCTGCCTTGGCGTCCGCAGACCTTGACTCTATTTGTATAGATGATCATGTACTCAGTGAAACTCGGGTTTTGGGAACTTCTGTATCCAGTTGTGACGTTTTCATCCGGTTTCTAAGATATTTTCACTTATTTAGATCTGTTTTAGTATATTTTGAATTTGAATGTGTTGGTATGCATGAGTTGTCAGCTTGTCTAGTATCATGAAAGGCGCCATCACGACAGTTTGAGTTTTGGGCCGTGACAATCTCATCCATGTGTTGGGACAAGCGTGTGCTTGGCAGATACGGTGGTCTTTGACATGCCGCAAATATGTTATTTTATAAGAAAATTATACGAAAATTATATTATAAGTTGTTTGATGGTGTGATACAATTGTGAGCCATGATGTTGGGTTTGATGGTTTGATACGTCTATAAGCCATGATGTTGGATTTGATACGGCTATGAGCCAAGACGTTTGATTTGATACGGCTGTGAGCCGTGATGTTGGATTTGATACGACTGTGAGCCACACTGGAACATTGTGTATGCTTTTTGATATATTTGGGGCATTTTGTATGCTTCAATGAGCATTGTGTATGCTATGTTACATATTTGAGGCATTGTGGTGCCGCTATAGACTTATAGATGAGTTGGTTAATTTCTTTTACTGCAGTCATAACAAGTACTTAGTGTGTAGTGGGTTGAGATATGTGTGTTCCTGCTAATTAATTCTTATTAGCTCTGTTGATACATATATATCGAGTTATTGTATAATTATCGTATTTATTATATCCTTTTTGTTGTGGTGTATTTATATTTTCTAATACTTGTTCTAGAGGTTCTCAGAGTGGCGGGTCGAGGATCTTACTGGGTTATAGTTATGTATAACTATTTCATTTTTAATTATTAGTAATGCTTTTAGACCTGCACTTACTGTTCTTTCAGTGTTTGTTTAAATAGCTAAACATATGAGAAATGGGTTCGCCTAGCAGGTGGTGTTAGCTGGGTGCCAGTCACGTTTAGGGGGTAGTTTGGGATGTGACAAAGTTGGTATCAGAGCTTAGGCTTTAAGTCATGGGTCATGGAGCAGTTTTTAATAGAGTCTTGTTCATGGGTATATAGATGTCCATACTTATGATCTTGAGGCTACTGAACATCTAGGATGTTTTCCCTTTTTCATTCCTTATTCATGCGTCGAGCTGAATCAAGTGGAACTTTGAGATGTCCCTTTTGTTGACAGCTAGGACAAACATATCCTCCTTTGTTAGACGATACAGTTGACTTGGAAGTTTGAATTATATATGTGAAGCTAAGAGTGGCATTGAGTGCATAGGATGCTGTGTGCATTGCTTTTAGTTGAGTTTGACATGTTATAAAATTTTCGGATAATGTTATTTTCAATGAAACCCCTGTCGAATTACTTTTTTTTTGTTTTAGAAGTTTGGGAGTTAGTCAAAATTTTGAACTTTGAGAATTCACAAGGCAAAGTGATCTAAGGATATGAGTCTTTCCTAAGAGCAATTAATTCAAATTTATTATCTTGGATTGTGGATACAACTCTATAGTATGAGTGTGATCGGGAGAGGGAA
Organism: Nicotiana obtusifolia; assembly: GCA_002018475.1. Classification (NCBI taxonomy): domain Eukaryota; kingdom Viridiplantae; phylum Streptophyta; class Magnoliopsida; order Solanales; family Solanaceae; genus Nicotiana; species Nicotiana obtusifolia. Next base: position 21,328 of record MCJB01021997.1, on the reverse strand, counting down.
AGAATTGAGCGAGAAAGTAATAAGTATAACAGTTTAGCCACGCCTAGGATATTTGGTTTGGTGGTGAAAGAATTTTGAGAAAAGAGCTTATACGATTCTCAGTTTAATGCTTCTTGAAGTGATTAGTTATTATTAGTGATATGATGGTGAAAATGTTATAAGTGTAACTATAGCGTAAGCATGCATAATCCAAGGGCATTAAGTATAAGTATGATAGTTGGCACTACATGATGCAGAACTTGTTAATGGTGATAGTCTGGGTATGAATTACTGCTTTTGAGAGAGAATAAGGCTTAAGGTTTGATGAACGATGTATACAGTCGAAATCGGACTCGATTATTGCACGGCAGATCGGGCTCGGAATGCGAAGGATTGAAGATTGACCCCGAGTTTCATCGAAGCAGAACAAGAGGTTAGAATGTCTGTCCTCGAGAACACTGAGCCCGTGATTCAAAACCGACCCTGAACCTGAACATGCTCGAGGGAAGATAGTTGAACCAAAATAACGGATAGCCAAAATATCCGTAACAGGTCGAGCATCACGGCGAGAATCTCGGCACGAATCAGTGGAACCACTTAATTAGAAAATTAGGAGATTTTTTATTTTATACAGAATGTACCTAAAGTAGGATTCCCCTACTATATAAAAGGGGTCTAATTATTTGTATGGAGGACATTCCTTATCATTAAAAAAAAAAAGCAATATACTAATCTCTTTTGCGATTACTGTCTAATTATCTTTTTCCGACCCCGATTGAAACGTTTCTTGGCCCAAGGGCAATCAACCTACAAGGCCAACACTGCCCAACTTGTGTGGTTTGCATCATTTTTTATCATTAATTTTCATTTCAATTTGGTTTCTCATTTTTGTATCAAATTAGATCACTTATCCTTAAAACCGCGAATAAATTTAATTGTTATCCGATTTTGAGGGTAAACAGTTTGGCGCCTACCGTAGGGCTAAGGATAATAGTGGTTATTTGATACAAATTTTCATAACACACACACAACTTCACACTTGCTTTTGAAGTGTCTTTGATTCCAGGCTATAATACAGAAATGTCAAACTCTCAATCGGCACCTCTGCATGTTGACAACAAGTCCGGTCACCAAGATGAAAATAACAACATAGCACCCGATAACGAGATCTTGATTGCAAATCGTGTTGACGCTAATTCACACGTGGCTGTTGATGCAGACTCGCCTACCGACCCTGAAAATAGCGTTCATAAAGGAGTCCGAGCGGTAACTCGAAACCCCCAAAATGTTGAAGAGGACGGGATCAGCCTACGAATAATGTTTAAAATATTGCAGGCTCAACAAGCGGCGATAGCACAATTACAAAACAGAAGCCATGTACCGAACAGGGTTGAGCCCGGTCCTTCCCGGGAAATTATCCGCAGAGAGGAATCAGTCGTAGGAAAGTCGAACGAATATGAATCAGGGGCGAACCCCTAAATTATAAAAATGCTCGAGGAGCTAACAAAATTGATTGAATCAGTGGAGAAAAAGATCGAGGAAAATGACAAAAAGGTGGAACCCTACAATTCCAGGGTAGACCAAATCCCAGGAACACCCCCGGTGTTAAAAGGCCTGGATTCTAGGAACTTCGTGCAAAAACCTTTTCCACCAAGCACGGCTCCGAAGTCGATCCCCAAGAAATTCTGTATGCCCGAAATACCCAAGTATAACGGAACGACCTACCCGAACTAACATGTAACCTCGTATTCATGTGCTATCAAAGGGAACGACCTAGAGAATGATGAGATCAAGTCTGTTCTGTTGAAAAAATTTGGGGCGACTCTATCAAAGGGAGCTATGATATGGTACCACAACTTACCTCCTAATTTTATTGACTTATATGCTATGCTTGCAGATTCTTTTGTAAAGGCACACGCAGGTGCCATCAAGGTCGAAACCAGGAAATCGTACATTTTCAAAGTCAAACAAAAGGATAATGAGATGCTCAGAGAGTTCGTGTCCCAGTTTCAAATGGAACGAATGGATCTGTCGCCGCTTGCTGATGATTAGGTTGTTCAAGCTTTCTCTCAGGGACTCAATATTCGAAGCTCGATGGCTTCACAACAACTAAAGCAGAAGTTAATAGAATACCTGGCTGTTACATGGGCTAACATACATAACCGGTATCAATCAAAAATCAGAATCGAAGATGATCAGCTCGGGACCCCTTCGGGGTCCGTCTCTCCCGCTAGAGCTCTTGACAGAGTCAAAAGAGATATCGATCGCGAACCAAGATCAAACAGGGATTGATATCATCCATATCATGGAGATAGAAGAATTAGTGGATACGTGTGGAACCCCATAAGAAATGAAAGGAGAAATGATCGAGGCGAAAGCAACTGGGGACTCATGACCAAAAGCAGCTTCGATAGACCTATCGGGCATAAAGAGGCACCGAGGCTATCGGAGTACAACTTTAATGTCGATGCTGCCACTATTGTATCAGTTATCGGGCGCAACAAAGGTACCAAATGGCCTCGACCTCTACAATCTGATCCAACCCAAAGGAATCCTAACCAAATATGCAAATATCATGGCACTCACTGTCATAGAACGGAAGATTGTCGGCAAATGAGAGAGGAAGTAGCCCGGCTATTCAATAACGGACATCTTCGAGAATTCTTGAGCGACCAAGCCAAGATTCATCTCAGGATCAGGAGTTCTGATAGACAGACGGGCCAAGAAGAACCTCAACACATCATCAACATGATCGTTGGTGGAGTCGATTCCCCTCAGGGGCCGGTGTTGAAAAGCACCAAAGTATCCATCACTAGGGAGAAACGAACTCGGGATTACACACTGAAAGGAACTTTATCTTTTAATGACAAGGACGCAGAAAGGATTATACAGCCCCATAATGACGCACTAGTAATATCTGTACTCGTACACAAAATTCGAGCTAAACATGTGTTAATTGATCCAGGTAGCTCGGCCAACATCATTCGATCAAGGGTCGTGGAGCAACTCAGTCTACTAGACCAAATCTTTCTTGTAGTCTGAGTTCTAAACGAATTCAACATGGCATGTGAAACCACTAAGGGTGAGATAACATTACCGATAAATACTGTCGGGACCATACAGGAGTCTAAATTTTATGTAATCGAAGGAGATATGAGGTAAAACGCCTTGTTCGGAAGGCCATGGATCCACAATGTGAGGGCGGTGCCTTTGTCGCTACACCAGGCATTGAAATTTCTGATACCCGATGGGGTTAGAACGGTCTACGGGGAACAACCGACCGCAAAAGAAATGTTCACCATCAAAGAGGTGACGCCGGCATCTATAGTTCCAACATCGGAAGTCCCAAACCAAGTGATTGAAGACAGGACGAAATAGCAATCGCTGATACCGTCTTCAGCAGATTCGAACAAACAAGGGTATGTCGAGGATTATGATTGTGGGATTCCCAGATCTTTTATAGCCCCTGATAATTTCGATGCCACTAAATCGACGGCCGAGGAACTAGAACAAGTCATATTGCGAGAGGACCTGCCCGATCTAAAGGTATACCTAGGCACGGGGCTGAGCTCCGAGCTTAGGATAAAAGTCATTCAATTTCTTATGGCTAACGAACATTGTTTCGCTTGGTCCCACCTCGATATGACAGGTATGCTATCAGAGATAACCACTCACAAGTTGATCCTAGACCCGAAGTTCCATCCGGTTAAACTAAAAAGGAGATCCCAATCCGAAATCAAGCATGCTTTCATCAACGATGAGGTATCTAAACTTCTTAAAATAAGGTCTATTCGGGAGGTCAAATACTCGGATTGGTTAGCAAACATAGTGGCAGTCCCTAAGAAAGGGGATAAATTAAGAATGTGTGTACATTATAAACATTTGAGTAAAGCGTGTCTCAAAGACTCTTTTCCCTAGCCCAACATCGACCGCATGATCGATGCTACGGCCGGCCACGAGACCCTTAGTTTTCTCGACGCCTATTTCGAGTACAACCAAATGAGGATGGACCCGGGTGATCAGGAAAAAATGTCCTTCATCACTAAATATGGCACATACTGTTATAACGTAATGCCGTTTGGATTAAAGATACAGGTGCCAAATACCAACGCCTAGTGAACCGAATGTTCGAGAAACAAATAGGGAAGTCAATGGAGGTTTACATTGACGACATGTTAGTTAAGTCCCTGTGAGCAGAGGACCACTTAAGACATTTGCAGGAAATATTTAGTGTACTGAAGCAATACAACATGAAGCTGAACCTTGAAAATGCGCGTTTGGAGTTGGGTCGAGTAAGTTCCTCGGATTCATGGTATTGAATCGGTGGAATCAAGATCAATCATGATAGGATAAAACCATCAAATATATCATGGTCGTGGATAATGTGAAAGTCGTGCAAAGGTTGACCGGGCGAATAGCCGCTCTGGGGTGATTTATTTCGAGGTCGTCCGACAAAAGCTATCGATTCTTCGCAATGTTGAAGAAGAAGAAAAAAATTTCATGGACCCCGGAATGCCAGCAAGCTTTGGAGGAACTCAAAGGGTATTTATCGAGCCCGCCATTGCTTCACACACCGAAGGCGGACGAACAGCTGTACCTATACTTGGCAGTCTCGGAGATAGCGGTGAGTGGAGTCCTAGTTCGAGAAGAACAAGGTACGAAATTCCCAATTTACTATGTTAGTAGAACCTTAGGCGAAGCCGAAAGTAGGTACCCCCACCTAGAAAAACTGGCGCTCGCTCTATTAAGTGCCTCTAGGAAGCTGAAACCATACTTCCAATCGCATATATATTCTAATAGTATCATTTGTTAGAGTAATATAATGGAATTAATAAATGTATCTAATTAATTACCATTATTAGAAAACTAATATGTCCATTCATAGTGTAATCAGATAATGCTTTATAAGACAAATGATCTTTCGGGTCGACGGAAGAGCCACCAACACCAGGCACCTTCAGCGGCTGATCATCCAAAACACATCCATTTGTTGTCAACTATCACCCAAAAGTTTAGTTTTTGTTTCTTAAAAGTAATTGTTTACCCTCAAATCGGATAACAATTGAATTTATACGCGGTTTTAAGGATACATGATCTAGTTTGATACAAAAATGAGAAATCAAATTGAAACTACAATTAACGATAAAAAAAATACAAACCACACAAGCGGGGCGGCGTTAGCCTTGTATGTTGACCGCCGTCGGGTCAATAAATGTTATGATCGAGGTTGGAAATAGAATAATGAGACAATAATAGTTAAAGAGATCAGTCTATTGCTATATTTCGTAATGAGATTCAAAGTGTCCTTACAAATAATTAGACCCCCCTTTATATAGTAGGGGAATCCTTCTTTGGGTACAACTCTATATAAAGTAAAAATCTCCTGATTTTGCTAATTAAGCGGTACCATTGATTCGTGCCAAGATTCACACCGCGATGCTCAACCATTACGGATATTCTGGCTTTTCGTTATTTAGGTTCAACGATCTCCCCTCGAGCATGTTCGGGGTCAGGGTCGATTCCAAATCTCGGGCTCGGTGTTCTCGAGGACGGAAATTCTGATCTCATGTTTTGCTTCGATGAAACTCGGGGTCGATCTTCAATCCTTCGCATTTCGAGCCCGATCTGTCATGCAATAGTCGAGCCCAATTTTTACCATGTACAGATAGTCCCCTCGTTTTTCACAGAGCAATGACGAGAAATGATATGAGCCTCAAATTCTCACTATAAGAGCTTCCGATTCTTACTCTGATAAGTGACAATAAACTCATGACGCAAGTGATACGAATTTGATTCGGTGACTGATGGTCAAAATCCGCAGGTCCAGCAAAAACTCGACCAGATCGATCAGCTTCGAATCAAGATGGATGTGGTTAAAGCTGAGGCCGATGAGTGGAAAGGCAAGATGGATCGTCTGGCCTCAAAAAAAGAGACAACTCGGACACAACTAACCTCAGCAGAGACCCAACTATGAGCGGTAGAGGAAAAAGTCGAGATCCAAACTAAAAGGGTCAAGGAGCTTCAATCTCGGGTTGGTTCGGTTACCTAAGGTCAAGATAATCTAGCCAGGGGGCTTAAAATGGCCAAGTCAGAAGTTTCCGTGATCAACGCCAAAGCTGATGAAATGGTGGCTCAGTACAAGGCTGATGCCGAAGCGGCTTAAGACCAAGCAAAAGGTATGGTCGAGCATATGAAGTGGCACTCCCGTAGGCAGGCCCTCGAGGTAATCCACGCTCGAATTTTTAACTTATCTCCGGAGTTTGAGAATGCCAAGGTGTCTGAAGCCGAGGCCAAAAAATTTGGCCTATCCTGAAGAGTATGATTCCGAGGGTTCAGTCGGGTCCGAAGAATGAGAGGACCCCAAAAATCCTGATAAGGAGGCGGGATCCAGTCTAGATCAAGTCGCTTATGTTCAATTTTATCCCTTTCTATGCTTTATCAAGGCTGCTCAGCCTTTTGTAAAAATTTTGTATCAGGGCTATTCAGTCCTTGTAGGAAGGATTTTTTGATATATATAAGACTTGCCTTTCGCAACTTTCAAAAAATTTTCTTTGCTTTTTTAGTTGTATTCGCAAAGATCGATATGCCTTAGCATGAAATAGTTAGGTTGTGTTCGAAGGCTTGAATAAACCTTACCTTTAACACTATTTTGTTTCGAGGCTTCGTGGGGATTCGATGTTACCAAAAACTTTCTTCCCCAAAGTAGTTTAGGTTTATAATTTGCCAAGGTTATCCTTTAGAACCGGTTATGAAATTCCAATGCCTTGTTGTTTTCATTACGGGCTTCTGACGTCTATGAGCCGTGTTTATATGGCCATAGCCTTTATAGTTCAGGCAATGCCAAATAAGCTTTATGTCCTCGGGTTTCCTTAACCCGGAATGGCCTTAGCCCTTTACTTCGGGCATTGCCAAATAAGTTTTGTGCCCTCGAGTGCTGGTAACTCGGAACGGCCTTAGCCTTGTAATTCGGGCGTTGCTAAATAAGCTTTGTTCCCTCGAGTGTTATTAACTCGGAACGCCCTTAGCCTTTAAAGTTCGGGGGTTTCCTAATAGGTCTTATGTCCCCTCGAGTGCTTTTAACTCGAAACGGACTTAGCCTTTAAAGTTTGGGGGTTTCCTAATAAGTCTTACGTCCCCGAGATTAATAACTTGGACCGTCTGAGTTTGTTTTATGGATGGCAGTTCCCGAGTGAGAGAGTGATTATTCAAACTCAGGTTAAGGCGGCCCTTGGGCTCGTTTCATTTAGGGGATCGGAAGGGGGGAATTCCTTGAGACATGTAAAGGAAAAGTTTTAAAAGACAAGACATTTGCAAAGAAGAGATTTCTCTTTATTCTTGTGCATAATCGTCAGGTGTGTGTACAAGCTCCGTGTCAGGGTTCGAGCAGTCTATGTGAGCACGGTTCATTTGACCATTTGGCCCTTTCAATGAATCCTATTGATCGAGACCCTTCAATCCTGAACTTTCTTTCCATGCTAAAATCGATATGAGAGGGAAAGAAAGTAAGCTTCGTGCTATTGTCGTGATCATCACCACCGATTCGTTACCTGCCTTCGATTCTAAGTTAGCACGATTTACTTGTTGTCTCGTTAAAAACCTCGCCGTAAAACCCATTTGGGACAAAACAGTCCCAAGGGAAAAAGAGTGCAAGACTTGCTTTCAGACCCAACATCTCGTATTGTCCCTTGTTTGCTACCTGCAAGTGTTAGTTTAAAATGTAAATAAAATAATTTAAGGAGTCGTACCTTGGCAGTAATATCGCTTCAAGTAAGTTATATTCTAGTTATTCACCGTTCATCATCCCGAGCTCATAAGATCCCTCTCCGCTGATTTCGATGATAAGGTCCTTCCCATTTCAGTCCCAGCTTTCCCTAGTTCGGATTTCGTGTTCGGTGTGACCTTTCTTAGTACCATGTCCCCGACGTTGAAGTATCGAAGGTTGGTCCTTCTGTTGTATCTCCACTTGATTCGTTGCTTTTGGGAAGCCAACCGAACAAGGGCGGCTTCGCGCCTTTCATCTAACAGCTCCAGGTTCGTATTCATGGCCTCGGTGCTTTTTTAGGCCCGATGGACTTATCGAAGTTGTTTTTGGTCATGAGTCCTCGATTGCTCTAGCCTCGGTCATTTCTCCTTTCATTTCTTATGGAGTTCCGCCCGGACCCACTGCTCCTTCTATCTCCATTATATGGCTGATACCGATCCCTGTTTGGTCTTGATTCGCGATCGATATCTCTTTTGACTCTGTCAAGGGTTCTATTGGGATAGACAGACCCCGAACTGATCATCTTCGACTCTGATTTTCGATTGATACCGGTCATGTATGTCAGCCCATGTAACATCCGAATATTCTATTAAGTTTTGCTTTAGTTGTTGTGAAGCACCGAGCCCGGAATATTAAGTCCCTGAGCGAAAGCTTGAATAGGCCAATCATCAGCGACTGGCGGCAGATCCATCTATTCCATTTGAAACCGGGACACGAACTCTTTAAGCATCTCGTTATCCTTTTGCTTGACTTTGAAAAGGTCCGATTTTCTGGTCTCGACCTTGATGGCACCTACGTGCGCCTTTACGAAAGAATCTACAAGCATAGAAAGAAGTAGGAGGTAAATTATGATACCATATCATAGCACCCTTTGACAGGGTCTCCCCAAATTTGTTCAACAGAACAGACTCGATCTCATCGTCCTCCAGGTCGTTTCCTTTGATAGCACATGTATACGAGGTTACATGTTCGTTTGGATCGGTCATTCCGTTATACTTGGGCATTTCGGGCATACGAAATTTCTTGGGGATCGGCTTCGGAACCGCACTTGGTGGAAATGGTTTTTGCACGAACTTCCTAGAATCTAGGCCCTTCAATACTAGAGGTGATCCTGGGATTTGGTCTACCCTGGAATTGTAGGTTTTCACCTTTTTGTCGTTGGCCTCGATCTTTTTCTCCCCTGATTCTAACCGTTTTGTCAGCTCCTCGAGCATCTTTATAATTCGGGTTAGTCCTCGATTCATGTCCATTCGACCTTTCTACGACTAATTCATCCCTACGAGCAATTTCTCGGGATGGGTCGGGCTCATCCCTGTTCGATGCACGACTTTGGTTTTGTAACTGAGCTATCGCCGTCTATTGAGCCTGCAAACATTTCAAAGATCACTCGTACGCTGATATCGTCTCCTTCAACATTTTGGGTGTTTCGAGTTGCCGATCGGACTCCTTTATGAACGCTATTTTCGGGGTCGATAGGCAGGTTCATATCAACAGCCACATACGAATTAGCGTCAATTTGATCTGCGATCGGAATCTCGTTACTGGACGCTACGTTGTTATTTTCACCTTGGTGACCGAATTAGAAGTCAACATACATAGGTACTCATTGAGAGTTTAACATTTTTTGTATTATAGCCTAGAATCAAAGACACTTCAAAGAGCAAGTGTGAAGCAGTGTGTGTTATGGAGATTTTTATCAAATAACCACTATTATCCTCAGCCCCACGGTGGGCGCCAAACTGTTTACCCTCAAAATCGGATAACAATTAAATTTATACGCAATTTTAAGGATACGTGATCTAGTTTGATACAAAAATGAGAAATCAAATTGAAACTAGAATTAACGATAAAAATAAATACAAACCACACAAGCCGGGCGGTGTTAGCCTTGTATGTTGACCACCCTCGGGTCAAGAAATGTTGTGATCGAGGTTGGAAATAGAATAATGGGACAATAATAACTAAAAAGATCAGTCTATTGCTATCTTTCGTGATGAGATTCAAAGTGTCCTTACAAATAATTAGACCCCCCTTTATATATTAAGGGAATCCTTCTTTGGGTACAACTCTATATAAGGTAAAAATCTTTTGATTTTGCTAATCAAGTGGTTCCATTGATTCATGCCGAGATTCACGCTGCGATGCTCGACCCATTACGGATATTCTGGATTTCCGTTATTTAGCTTCGACTATCTCCCCTCGAGCATGTTTGGGGTCAGGTTCGATTTCGAATCTCGGGCTCGGTGTTCTCGAGGACGGACATTCTGACCTTGTGTTCTGCTTCGATGAAATTCGGGATCGATCTTCAACCCTTCGCATTCCGAGCCCGAACTGTCTTGCAATAGTCGAGCTTGATTTCGACCGTATACAGTAATTAAGTGAGCAGACATCTTGTTTAAACTTTACTACAGAAAGTTGCATCAAATTTAAGAATCCTTGTGCAAATTAATTTGAGTCATTAAGTGGATAATTTACTATTGTTCAATGATATTGTGTGGAATTAGTCTGAATTAGAGCTTCAGTTTAAAGAATTCAATGCCCAGCTAGTTTTCTACAAAATATTAAATATTAGACAGTACTAATTCATTACGATTTTATTCAACGTAAACTTATCTTTGTGAAAAATAATTTAAACTGAATCCCAATAAATATGAATTTCTTCCACGTGATTTAGGTGTGGTCGTGCGTAGTAAATATGATCTTTTACTCCTTTCATTGATCTACAGTTATGTCAGCTTATAGTTATTAATATAGTTATTTTATTAATAAAAAATTAAAAAGTATTAATGTCTGAAACTTGGAAAAATGGCCGAAATCATATTTCTAAAACTATAAAAGCAAACACAAAACCTTTTAAATACATTGGATTTGTAATAAACACAGTATAAAATGTAGAAAAATTTTTGAATAACAATGCGTTGTTAGTTTAGGGTACCGAACTCAAATGCTTTAAGAAAACAAAATTAATCAAACCTTTGGTTTCACGTCTTGGAATTCAAAACAAAAAACTAACAAACTTTCTTCAATTTTGTAAATTACTCTCTCTATTTTAATTTAGATGACACAATTTCTTTATTAGTCTATCTCAAAAATAGTGAAATTTTTCTACAATTGAAAATAATTCAACTTTATTCTCTTCATTTTACTCATTTTACCTTAATGAAAAACTTTTATAATCACACAGATGTCATTGGCCTACAAAACTTTTACCCCTTAGCTTCTAAGACCACAAATTTCAAAAGTCTTATTTTTTCTTAAACTCCGCACGTAGTCAAATTACCTCATCTTAATTGAAACCCAGGGAGTAATTATTTAATTATAATACTTTGAAAATATCTTACTACGCACAATTGAGCTAACTACTTCAATTCTAACGCATTTGTTCCCCGTTTAGCTAGATGAAAGATAAAGAATATTTAGTTTTAGTATTTACTTTTTCTTATTCCTTGTTTTCTTCCCTTATAAGTTTTTGCTAAAATTAATATGAATAGTTAAGGGTATAAAAGTCAAATAATATTTTAGTCGGTCAACATTTAGAATGAAAACATTCGTACTTTTATAAATCTATCTATATCTATAACAAAAGCTAGTTAAATCAATCAAATCAATTAACAAAAGGGACATATTTCTGGTCTAAACGCTAGGTGATATGAAAGTACTAGGTCAGAACGAATAAGGAACACAAGAAATGTGAATAAATTAGTACTGATCCAAAATTTCCCATAATCAGTAATTGATATACTACAGGATACAGAGTTATACACATGTTTCAAACTAATAGCAGTTCTGCAACAGAAAACTCCCCATTTGTCCAATAGACATGCTTGATCCAGAGAAAACTATCTCTAAGAAGCTATATACAAAAATCCTTGACTTCCCAAATCTGAATTCTGATCATTCATCCCAACATTCCAAAAGTTTCTAAAGCAACTCTTGGACGTTTCGCAGGATCGTCATTTGCAGCACTGCACCCTTGACATTCCAAAAAAGTAAATATAATAAACCCTGCTAGATCGATCACCCACTTTCTCTCAAGCAATTACCCGGCAACATAAACTTATACTTTTCTGCATTTTCCAAAAGATAAGCCGGTAGGTGAACAGCCGAATAAGAGTGGGGAATAGGTCCCATTTTGCCAATGATTTCCCTGAATGTGTACTCCTCTGGTAGCATATCAAATAAATCATCCCCATTGCAGATAACCTTTTGTACTCTCTTAGGGTTGAGAAAATGCGAAAATCTGACCCTGTCAAAATGGCTGTAGGCTTTCATCTTAAAAATAAATTCACTTACGTGGCGGAAGCAAAAGCTACAATGCCACCCTGAGTCTGGCAATATGACGTCTGACTGTCGGTAATGAGCATATCTTGTCTTACCCGATTGGTAGCGATGGACAGAAGCTCTCCAGCTATCATTATCCACAAGGAACTCAAAAGAGTAAAGATAATTCTTCAACCGAAGATGAAGAACAGAAGGTATATCGTCACACCACCTCAAGAGATTGATTGTATGTCTACTTGGTATCTCATCAACATCTGACATTATCAACAAGTCATCATCCTGAATACCTGCTTGTTTTAGAAGATAATCCAATGCAAGCCTTTGATAAGCCTCCTCAACAAAAGGGTTCTCTCCTCTCCTAAATCTCCCAGGAATTTGTCCATATGTCAATCTTGACTCAACGAATTCAAACTGATCTCTATGATTAGCAAAGTAAGAAGGCTTTGGCAACCCAGTGAATGTTGAATTCGATTCAAGTAAAACAAATTCAGTAATATAAGGGTACAACTCCTTCCACCGTATAGTAAGCATGTCAACCTCATTATTGAACAACACTGCATCAAAGACACGCCTCGGGTACTCACGAACTCCCCAGCCATGAAGTTTACAGAGATTCTCCATTGACACATTCTCATGATAATAGTGAGGCATTTCATTAAATGGCTTTGGTGGTTTTTCCCATAAAGGCCGTAGAAAGTAAGTGATTTTCTGCCCATGTACGTATATACCCCAGACACTAGTTGGTATCAACACAAAGAGAAAGATATATGTTTTAAGATCCAAGCCACGCAAAATACATTTTAGTCTCGACATGCTCAAGGCTCGTCCTGTTTCCTGCATTCAACAGAATCTTTTGTTAGGTATAAAATAAGACCAGCAGATTATACTCAGAAAGCGTATACACAATATGTATCTACATTACATTATGTATTAGGTAAAACCCACAAAACTTCAAATATACACTTTTGAGTATGAATATCAAATATCAAGTACAAGCAAGCGAAGGCCTCAAATCCGAAAGCAAAACAAAATCTCAAAGGGGGCAAGGGAATTTTAGCCCTTTTCAGTGAACTTTTTGTCATTCCACGTTCAAGATCAATAATGTCAAATATGTGCTTAAACGACGATCATGCTTCAGCCGAAAGAGGAATAATACATGGTGTTGTGCCACTTTCCAGTAAAATACAAGTAAATAACTATGGAAAAGAATAAGATGGAAAGCACCCTATTCCAACAAACCCTTTATTTCCTTTGAAATTAATAGAAAAATATGTTCGTTCATAAAAAACTAGAATCAGATCACCCGTCAATTAGCTTTCTGTTTCAACGGGCTAGAAGATTTAACAAAAATTTATTAAAGATGCTAATTTTCATCAGGGTCCCAAGAATATAAACCCCAATACTTGAAATTTCCCCCTTCCTGTCTAATATAATTACAAAGTAAAACTCTACCAAGGAAAACCAAGAATGTGACCTCAGAAATTAAAAAATTAAAAAAGAAAAAGAATATAACAACAGAAGAACCAGAGTGAAATCATGGCTAGAAACATGTATGAATTCAAATAAGTCAAAAGAAGAAATCTCACCTCATTACATAAATCATCCTTCTTCTTGGCACAATAACCAGATCCCCCTTCTGCAACCGTGTAAATTTTCTCATAACATTTAGAAATACCCCACATCTTTCTCTTTAAGTTTATTTCTGTGCTTATATAACCTTCTTGGTTTTACAGATCAAACTCCAAATCAAAACAATTGGATATTTCCACCTAGGTGGGTGGAAAATATATAAAGATTTTTCAAGACAAACAAACCTAGATTTTTCAGACCCTTAAAATTGGCTGTGATTTCAAAATATGTACTACATTAAAATGAAGTAAATAGAAAGGATTTGTTGGGCGACAAAATTGCCAGAGAGCAGTTTGTGGTGAAGGGTTTGCTTAACTGGTTAATGGGTAGCAGTTGTAAAGACTATGTTACATTATACAAAGAAAGCCGTTTTCTTTTGTTCTTCTGTCCCCACTTTTTGCTGGCTCTATATAAAGTTTTCCCACCGTACAGCATATTCTTTTTATTGGACATGATTACCCTTATGTTTTATTTTGTTGCTATTCATCGTTGTCCCTGCTCTTTTATCATTTTTTTTTTGGCTAAAGAGCTAATGAAAATAGCTCCTCTATAAAATTACATTTTACTTCTCAGATCTTGCTTATTTAATTATAATGAATTTGTTATTGTTTGTTGATTACTCTTGTGTTAGTTCAAATTGTTGAAAATATCAATGGGTAATTGAGTCATTTACTGTGTACGATACCCTTTGACATTGTCCAGGTCTCCTAACGCGTCGACTTGACTAACTCAATGCAAAGGGTTGGGTAGATGAATTAACTTCAGAATTAACAAATATGTTTATTGAATTTTTAATTGCTGTATCTTCCAAACTCCTATATTATACGATGATGCTTTCACTATTTTTCAAATTTTGGTTGGCACGTACGTAGCAATTGGATTTTCTGTTAGTATCTAGCGTCACGATCCCATCTTCTTTCCTTTTCTTTTCCCTCTTTGAGAACGTGGAATTTTAATAGTTTCAATTTACTTTAACTTTTGTTATTTAAGGGTAAATTGATTATTACATTTTAAAAGAGATTATGTCAATCGTGTATTGAAAAAAAAAGGACTTGCTGTTGTTTGGCCAAAACTCTATAGTTTTATGATATTACTTGCCTCGCATTTGAGATTTTAATGATAATTGAGCGATATTTGTGTTTAATTAAGTTGAGTTTATGTGTAGAAATAATTGAACGCATGTGAAAAAAAAGTTGCTCAAAATAATATTAAAACATCTAGAATAGAGCACGAAAGAAAAATTGGCGCAAGGTACGACATAGGTGGTGCCCCAGGCGGCGCCCCCTCCACTCAGGGTGACATAGACCGCGCGGCTATTGGTGCCTCATGAGAGGAAAGCGGCGCCCCACATGGCACCTAGCGAGATTCAAATGGTGCCCCACATGGCACTTAGCGAGATTTAAATGGCGCCTCACATGGTGCCTCGAGAGAGGAAAGTGGCGCCGCACATGGCACTTAGCGAGATTCAAATGGCGGCTCACATGGCGCCTCGCGCCAGTGCCCCTATTCGAGAGAAAATTATTTTCTTGTTGATTTTGTACTTGGACATCCGATCCTGACCTATAAATACCCCTCAAACTTGTTTAAGAAAGGGGTTGAATGTTTTTCAAGGCAAGGAGGGATAAGGAACAGAACTAAAGCACGAAATCATCTAATCTTCCATTCTTCATCTAGTATGTGTAGTTTTTATGATTCAAAGTAATATTTTGATTGATCATACAATTATGAGTGGCTAAAACCTCTCTTATCCTGGAATTATGGGTAGTTTTTTTTATTATTGACGTTTAATGTTTGTTGAGATTATTTGATTTAATTATATTAATTTATTTATTCAATCTACTGTGTAGCTAATAGAAATACTATCTACGAATTTATAATTGAACTCGAAAGCGGGAATTATATATTGCATATAAGATTGAATATAGTAAGTTCTTGAATCTGGGTATTCGAGAATAGATTTGCGATTACAATAGAGATATGCTGTCGCCTTACTTGATTATTATCGCAAGAATTAAACATGCACTCTAATGATGACTAATTCTACAACTATATAGTATAAGATTGACTTGAATAGGCGAGCGAGGCGTCGAAAGAACCTCACGAGCAAAATAAACCCTGCTAATCAACAAATCAGATAGATCAAATAGTAAATTCGACCGAAAAGTCAACAGGATAGACATTAATCCCATAACCTCGGCATATCCCCATCTCATCGACCTTGCTCCTAAATCTTTCATGTGCTCTATTTGCATTCTTGTTCTCTTTCTCTGTCACGACTCGAATTTCCCCTCTGTAGGATGTCGTGATGGCACCTAGTCTCTACAACTAGGTAAGCCTAACAATAATGAAAACTGAACAGTATGAACTAACAAATTGCGAAAAATAACTAAATAGATATGAATTAACAAATTGCAAAAAATAACTGAACAATAGATGAAAGCCTTCCGAAAACCGAATCTCACACTACACACCCCAAATCGGTGGAACCGAGTCATAAGATCTACAGAGTATAACAAGAGTAACTACTACTTCACTGTCTGAAAGTAAATACAACAGTAAATGAAGATAAAGGAAGGTGACTTCGAGGCCTGCAGACAACAAGCAGGCATATCTTGAAGTCTCCGATAAACCAGCTAGCAGGAATCTCTATCTACCATCACAAGAAAATGTACCTGGATCTGCACAAAAAGATGTGAAAAAGCATAGTATGAGTACACCACAACGGTATCCAGCAAGTATTAAGTCTAACCTCAGTAGAGTAGTGACGAGGCCAGATTAAGACACCTACTAGAATATGAAATTAGACAGTATAAAATGAAATACGGATATAAAATGGAAAGTAAGAAAGCAACTAATATAGAACAAGATGATAGCATGATCTAAAACGAGGGAAATCAACAGTAGAAATAGCACGAAAGAAACAACTAAAGTGATACAAAGATCATGTATGGACTACAACTATTAGAATGATAGCGAATGGAGCAACAAGAAATATTCCTTCCACGATACTTTGCAACATGAAATAGCAGCAGAAAAACACAACGAGGTACCGCCTCGTGTATAATAAAATCAAACCAAGGTGTCGCCTCGTATAATCAAGAATAACAACCGAGGTACCGCCTCATATTCGCATTCTCAATTTCAATCACAATCCTTCCTTATGCCGCCGCGTTAGCCTTACATTTGAAAATAGGTTTTTAAAATAGTTTTCCTAAAATAGCTACACGCAATTTAGCCCACTTTATGACGCCACATGGCTTCACGTAGTTCCCCTACAAGCAACACGCGCATAAGTCCCACCTTACACTGCCACATGCACATCAACCCAAGACTTATACCGCCACATTCGCGTCAATATCACATCTCAATAACAACTCGCACTACAAGTGCCTACATATCACCACTTGGAAACAACAGCAATATCAATATTTCCACAATAATATCCCATGGCTCCAATACAATGTATACGAGAATATCAATAACAATAATGAACGGAAAATGCTCAATCGGATAGATGTTTCAACAATAACCAACATCACCTCAACGTATTAACAACATCTACAACCTCAACATCAAATAACTCAACAATAAGAAAATAATGTGTAACCACGATATTAGATAAGACTAACTCACAATAAAGAAAATAATCTTCAACAATGAGTATCAAATAACGAAAGTCAACAAATAAAGGGGCAACATAAATAATTAATTCAACAATGATAATTAACAATAAAGA
Source organism: Nicotiana obtusifolia (assembly GCA_002018475.1). Classification (NCBI taxonomy): domain Eukaryota; kingdom Viridiplantae; phylum Streptophyta; class Magnoliopsida; order Solanales; family Solanaceae; genus Nicotiana; species Nicotiana obtusifolia. The sequence continues at coordinate 3,941 of MCJB01021997.1, read as the reverse complement.
GACAACATGTGACAATAAAGGGGACAACAAGTTCAACTAAAGCATGGGAGCAATTTAGCAAGTAGGATGTAGAACAATTACTAAACAAGTCAACTAAAGCATTTAAGGATATTCTAACTCAATTAAGGATGATTTAACTCTGAGAATTTAGAACATAATATGGCATTTCAATTAAAGCATGAAAATAGTCAAAGTAGCGTAAACGGTCAAATACTATGTACAACCCGTGTACCCACTCGTCAACTTGCGTACATGGATTTTACTTAGCACAATTGAATCAAACAATACCAATCCTAAGGGGTAGTTCCCCCACACGAAATTAGGCAAGACACTTACCTCAATTAGGCCAATTCAACACTCGAAAATAGTTTTTCCCTTAAAATTCGCCTTCACACCGCTCAAATCTAACCAAAATCGACTCAATATCATCAAACAAAGCTAGGGAATTCAATTGCAATAGATAAAGTTAAGATTTTTACACTTTTCCCAAAAAGTCAACAAAAATCAACCGGGGACTCGCCTGGTCAAAACCCGGGTCCAATGGTAGATTCCGTTCACCCATGACCCCATGAGTTCATATATATGATTAGTTTCAAAATCCGATTTCAAATCGGCTCTCAAAATTTAATTTATTATTTTTTTCAAAAACTTGACAAAGTTTCATAAATTTCTACTTTAATTCACATGATTTTGATGTTAAAATATAAGATATGTTGATGTAATATGATTAAGATTAGATTAGAATCACTTACCCAAGGTTTTTAGGTGAAAATCCCCTCTCCAAATCGCCTCCTACCAAGTCTAGGTTCAAAAATTAGAGAATGAACTCAAAAATCTCGTGTCCCAACTATTTGATCAGTTGTAGATGTCGCAATTGAGGCGTGGGTTAGCAATTGTGAATAAATCCTCGCAATTGCGGTACATAAGACTTGAGGGACACTTCACAAATGCGAAGGTTGGATCGCATTTGTGACTATTGTTGCGCTCGCAATTGCGACAAAATCATCACAACTGCAATCCTAGCCCATCCCAGCATACTTTGCAAATGCGAACCCAACAGGCTTGGCCTGACTTCACAAATGCAAAACAAAATCTCGCAAATGCGAGATCAGAGGCCTGCAGAAATAAACCCAGCAAACTTTCAATCCTATCAACAGTCCGCTAAGCATCCGATACTCACCCGAGCCCTGGGGGATCCAAACCAAACATTCATACAAGTCTAAAATCATCATACAAACTTTCTCGCGCGGTCAAAACACGAAAATAGCATCCAAAAGTATGAATTGAACTCTAAAATGCATGATTTTCAAAGAGATTTTCAAGAACTTCTAAAATATCGACTAAGCGACCGAATCCTTTCAAATCAACTCCAAACGACGCCAAATTTTGCAAACAAGTTTAAATGTCATAACGGGCCTATTCAAAGTCCAAAATCAAATTTTCGAGCTCAATAGCTAAAAGCCAACCTACGGTCAAACTTTTCAACTTAAAATCTCCCAATTTAGGCATATCAACACAAATCAACCTATGGACTTCCAAAATCAATTCCGAAATCACGATACAAAGCTATCGGAGTCATAAAAATATAGTTCCGAGGTCGTTCTCACAAAAGTCAATATTTTCAAATTAAAGCTTCTAAGTCTAGAATCAAGGGTCCAAATCAACTCGAAAGCCTTCCGGAACAAAACTAATCAACCCCACAAGTTATAAAGACATAAACACACAAGTGTGAAGCAATAAAAGGTGTAACAGAGCGTAATTACACAAAACGACCGATCGGGTCATTACATTCTCACTCATTAGTTTTTGGTAGTAATTTTAGTTAACAAACAATCACAACCATCTTTCAAAAAATCACTTGAAAGATAAAATAACTGCCAGAAATAAAATAAATAAAATAAAAATAGAAGACCCTTTTGACCAAATAGTTACTGTTATAGATAAAAATGACTATAGTTACAAGGAAATAGATATAGAAGAAGATTTAGAAATTGTTAGAGATAGAATAAATAAATCTAAAAGATTGAGTTATGAAACTCCATCATCATCATCTAGAACAAGTATATCTAGGAGATTAGAATATAATACTCCACAAAACATGATAATAGAAGAAACAAAATCACATCAATATTATATAACAGGAATAATGGACCAAAGAAAATACCTCATATTAATCAATATAGGACAAGAAGAAAATACATCATGAGAGAACTAGTACAAGAAGAAGAAATAATTACAAAAGAAAAATTATGCCCAGAATTACCAAAAACATTAGTAAATACAGATGAATACACCCTTAAAGAATTAATTATAGGTGGAATACCAATACAAATAAAATTTAAAATATATAATGAAGAGACAAAATTAACCTTAGGAATAAAATGGTTAGATAGTGTAAAACCATATAATTTAGAAGATAAACAACTAACAATAACTTATGAAGCTAAGAAAATCACAATAAAACGTGCAATAATATAAATGACAAAAATCTATATATTGGTAAAAATTATAGTAGAAGGATATTACAATAGATATTATACACCAATGATAGATACAGGAGCAGAAGCTAATATGTGTAATCATAATTGTTTACCAGATAGTAAATGAGAAAAATTAAAAACACCTCTTATAGTTACAGGATTTAACAATGAAGGTAGTATGATAGAATATAAAGCTAAGAATATAAAAATTCAAATATGGGATAAAATACTACATATAGAAGAAATATATAGTTATGAATTTACAAATAAAAATATATTATTGGGAATGCCATTCTTGGATAGACTATACCCACACACGATAACAAAAACACACTGGTGGTTTACTATCGCATGTAAACAAAAAATAGGAGCAAAACGAGTAAATAATAGAGTAAGGAAACATACACCATGGATAAAAGGAAGTGAAAAAATTACTCAAAAACTAGAAAATATAACACCAAATACCCATAAAATAGAAATAATTATATTTTCAATAGATAAATTAAAAATGATAGAAGAAAAGTTAGAAAAATTATATAGTGAAAACCCCCTGCAAGGATGGGAAAAACACAAAACTAAGATAAAAATAGAACTCATAGATGAAAATAGTATAATAACCCAAAAACCCTTAAAATATAATTTTGATGACTTAAATGAATTGAAAATGCATATTACTAAATTAATAGAAAAATTTTATTTCAGAGAATTTATTATCGCGATATTGCAAAATTATAGGACCTAAATACACAGAACACAAATGCTCGAAATGTAATGGAGAAGATAATGTCATTCCAGAATTCAACATGGAGTGATTTCTTAGAAGCCTCTACAACTACAAATGAAGACAAAGATAAGGAAGAAGAGATACTATAAGCATTGAAAAATATCTGACAAAATGAAGAAATGATACTACACCTAAAGAAGGAGAAAGAGATGTCTGACAAAAAAAAACTACTACACAAAGCATTGAAGAGGAAAAAACAAAAGAAGAAAATTGAAGACAAAGAAAGATACTGCAAAGAAGAGAAATGCAATGAATGAAAGATGGAAAAGGATACTACACAAGTAAAGATACTGCAAGAAGTAAATGAAGAAGAAGACAAAGAAGAGAAAAGGTACTGCAAGGAAGAAAGAGACATAAAGTAAAGAAAGAGACATAAAGAAGACAGCTATGTAATAAAGCCAAAAATAGTATAGTATTTTGCTTTTTGATCTTTAATTTTCAATCGTCCAAGTGTAAAGAAAAGGACGGTTAACTTTTTTCTTTTTCAACTTTTAATTAGAACCGCCCATCTGTAAAGGTAAAGGGCACTTAGGACTTTTTGTTAATAGCTTTTTCTTGTATAAATAGAAGAGACGGAGGAAGCAAGTAGGACAGAGAAGCCTTCACGGGCAAAAGTTTCCTCACATCTCAAATCTCTCTGACCCCTCTCTTTACAAATATATATTAAGAAATAAACT